>QLSS01000838.1:0-28760 GCA_024372645.1 Trichomalopsis sarcophagae | reverse complement strand
GGTCAGTTTGTAGATTCTTCGGTACTCGTCCTTCTTTCAGTATTGACTTCATAGCTGTAGTAACATCATTACCACTCTTTGACTTGACTGGCACGGCCCATGCATACTTTGAAAATATATCTATGACAGTGAGTAAGTAATGAAAACCTTTATTCTCTTTAGAATATGGTATCATTTCTACAAGATCCGCTTGCCAAGTCTCATCTATTCCACGTATGTCATATTTTCTTCTCTTGTATCGCCGACGTGCTGGCTTGTGCAGCTCTTCAGCTACTCTTTGACGTTCCATCATCGTTTACAGTAGATGAAAATCCATCTGGAAATTCGTCTATACGAACTTTTAATTGTTTATTCACTTCTTCAATGATATAATCAATGCCAGAGTAATTGCGAAGAGTTGTACTATAAAGATAACGCAATTTTGTATTCACTTCCAATTGCTGTTTTTCAACTTGCTGCTTATATTCTTCTATAACTTCACCAATTCCAGCAATTTTAGCAGCTATATAATTTATTTCAGTTTGTAGAATAACTTTCAGTGAGTGCAAAGTGATTGCATCGTTTGGATGATTGGGCTGTCCTAGGTTGCAAAGTCGCTTATTTTCTAAATCAAAATCACCGTCCGGTGTAAAATTGAAACCAATGCCTGGAGGACCGCGACTCACTTGCGAGCCCTCAAGTTTTCTTCCAAACACATCGAGACTCATGGTAGTACTGATGCAAAGACGAAAGTTGCATGTCAATATATATGCCCAGCTTCGCGTAATTCCTCAATAATCGACTGGATTTCATTGACGTGATTATTATTTCCAGCTGATTGTTCGGCAATCAATAATCGAAGTCTCTCAGTAAGCTCGTTTGGATCATCCCAATAGACGAGATCAATGGAAGAATTTTTCTTTGCTATTTTATATTTAGGTATAAGTCCTCCTCCGCTGCTGTTTACATTCTTTTTACGTGGAGTGCTGCGGAACATTGGTGCTAAAACATTCTTATATTTATTACTTCTCGACATTCGTATAGATTCATCTTTGCTGAATTTTTTCCGATGAGCATTTGTTGCTTCCAATATCTTGCGATAATTTGCACGATCTGCTGAACTTAAAAGAAGATCATCCGGATATTTTTTAAATAGTAATTCCATTAGTCCATTCGTTTTAGGATAACTTTCATTTCTGACTTTGACATATTTATCATCAAATTCAATTTCTGAATCACCAATCATATACACTTCATCAACCTTTCGCACTCCGTATATATTATCAATGGTTCTACGGCTTTTATCTAGCATTGATAAAAAGTCTTCAGCTGATTCATTTTTTCCACTCGCGGATTTAAATGTAGAATTAGTTATTGTGTTAAAAACATCATCATTATTATCATTATCATCATAATCATAAACGGTATAATCCATTAAACTCGATCGATCGATTCTCATTCGTTTTTTTTTACTGTTGTTTTGATCCAAAATGTGATTGGATGGTTGCTGTAGTGGGCTTTCACTTTTCATCTCAACAAGTTTCTCAAGTGGTGTGATGACTGGTTTTAGAGTACCACCGATGACTTTTTCAAAATCATCTTTCTCCTGTTTTAATAAAGTGTATTTTTTCTTAATAGCCTCACGAGCTCGCAAGAGCTCACTAAGAACATTCTTCTCTTTAGTGAAGTCTGACATGCTTACGTGGCGATGTCTACAACTGAACTGTAAGTTAGAGACTCATAATTCCTTTTTTATTGCAAAACAGTCAAATCCTTTTCTGTATCTACCCTCATTCATCGGTCGATCTTTGTCAATAACGATGAATCCATATCTATCATTCTTCCAACATTCAGAACAAAGATTCCGAAATTCGTTGAAAGTTAAATCGGTATTCACATGATCTTCATAGATATGTTTAAGATTTACATCATCTTGTCGATAAATTACTAACAAATTGACATTATCTCTAATGAGATGTTTTCCTATATGAGCATAAGATTGACATAGATAGAAGCTATCTACACTCTTATGTCTTCCCATACAGAAGAATGCTCTGACATTATCCTGCTTCTCACATGCCACATCATCAAAAATCATTATTGAATTTGGAAGGGCTTCATCTGGAGATACTACAGATTCATGCTCACTGAACGGAAGATATGATACTCCATCAATCGGATCCAGAACACTTTTGAGAAATTGATACTTTGGCTGATTCAAGGATTTAGAGTATACATACAAATTTTCAAACCTAAGACCATTAGGATGTGTTATTAAAGCCAATAAACTATTTGTTTTTCCACAGTTCGATGGGCCGCAGAAAACTGCTCGTATACTATCTGGTAGTAATTCCCCATGACGCTTTTTTCTCTTCTCTTTTCCAAAATCGAAATTTGTCACGGGGAGTTTGACGTTCTGTTCGGTAAAATCCATGTTCACTCAACAGAGTCAAATATAACATTGAGCTCTCGAAATATAAACGCTCGTTTTATATCATGAATGTCAGTTGTGAATCAACACTCGAAGAGAGATGATCATACACAAATCTCAGAAACAGCCGAAAGGCTATGGATTGCTTGATAAAGTTATCAATAACTTACCTGTTGAAATGCATCTTCCTGGATATCAATACTGCGGTCCCGGAACCAAATTGAAAAAGCGAATGAAAAGAGGAGATCCTGGCATTAATCCGCTTGATCAGGATTGTAAAAAACACGACATAGCTTACTCCGATAAAAACGGAGATCGTAAAGCTGCTGACAAGATGCTTGCTGAGGAAGCTATGCAGCGTGTTAGAGCTAAGGATGCTAGTCTTGGTGAAAAAGCTTTTGCTTTTGCTGTTAGTAATGCTATGAAATTAAAAGGAAAAACTGGAATGGGACTGAAATTTAATAAGTTAGTGACTGCAGCTAAAAAGTCAATGTCAACAAGTAAAAGTTCTCGCAAGGTTATTCAATCAGCCTTGAAGGGCGCACGTCAAGCTGTTAAAAGTGTAGGTGGAAAGAAAAAAGTTATCATTCCACATGTTCTGCCGCTTCCATCAAAAATTGGTGGAGTTCTTCCTTTTCTCATTCCATTGTTCGCAGGACTAAGTGCTACCGGTGCTCTAGCAGGAGGTGCTGCTGGAATAGCTAAAGCAGTTAATGATGCTAAAGCTGCGCAGAAAAATTTTGAAGAAAGTAAGAGGCATAACGAGACCATAGAAGCTATTGCTTTAGGCAAAGGTCTTCATCTTAAGCCCTATAAAAGTGGAATGGGATTATTTATGAAACCTCATATCGGTCGTGGTCATCAAGTCAGTAGAAAAAAAAAAACTTCGATTTAACTTTGCCAAATCGTGCACTGACTGACTACGATCTAAAAAAATATGCTCATATGATGGAAATTTCAGATTTCCGTGGTGTTTTCATGAGAAATAATCTACCACCCGATGGTCCATGGCGTAATGAATCAGCAGTGGTAAACTTGGATGATTTTCAAAATAGAGGCACTTACTGGGTTTGCTATCGCAAACGTGGTCCTGAAGTACTTTATTTCGATAGTTTTGGTGATCTCAAACCTCCCAAGGATCTCATGATGTATTTTAACGTGAAGGAAGTGAAATACAATTACAAAAGATATCAAAATTTTGACTCATTTATATGTGGACATCTTTGTCTCTACTTCTTAGCTGGGAGACTATAAAAGAGATGTTCGCAGACGAATAGATTCATTAGCATCAGATCAGTCATGGAAGATAGCTTCACTCTGAGTCTCTCAGGAAACTCATCTGTCTTAGAAGCGCAATATTTTCCTTCGATTGAACTGCCACAGCATAAAAATTTTGTCTTGGGATTAGTTGAACTTTTAACATTCAACTCTATTCCCAATGTTGACCATTCAAATAATAAACTTCATTTGAGCAAAAATAATATTATCACTATCCCTACGGGCAGCTATGAAATTGATGCTATAAATAAATTTTTACAAGAAACTTTGAAATCTAAAGGAATTGAATTTTCTTTGAAAGCTAACAACAATACTCTCAGAAGTGAAATTCTCTGCAGTCATCAGATAGATCTCAAACCTCGCGATTCAATAGGCCGTCTCCTTGACTTCGCTCCTCGCATTCTCAAAGAGAACATTCAACACAGCTCTGATTTACCTGTGAAAATTTTGAGAATCAATGCACTCAGAGTAGAGTGCAACATTACTGCAGGTGCTTACATCAATAATAAGAAAGTTCATACAATCCATGAGTTCTTTCCCAGAGTGCCTCCAGGATATAAAATCTTAGAAGTTCCGTCTCATGTGATATATCTACCACTCAGTGTCAAGTGCATAGATCATCTACAAATTCGAATTGTAGATCAGGATGGAAATTTGTTGAATTTCCGAGGAGAGGAAATTACTATTAGACTTCACATCAAATCTGTATAATGGGTATCGTTTACAATTCTGGAACATATATAAGTCAGCCATCATGTCAACCAGTCATCAGTCGACCAAAGAAACTCAAACCGTTAACACGGAAGAGCATTCAGTTTCTGAAAAGCCTAGGACTAAAAGTTCGTGGAAAAAATTCACGTGTATAATTCTTTGTTGCTTCCAGAAAAATGGACGAAATTCTAAGCATTCAATCAGGTGTCGTCTTCGATGAGTCTATTGCTCATTATGAGGTACACGCCCATCAACCATACTCATCATTAAGCTTTGATAATATTGATGAAATTCGTATTTCTATACAACATCAAGATCTATGCCTCTTACCATCGCGTAGTTCTATCCACGTATGTGGGAAATTGAAACTAAAAGATGGTTTAACAGCACCAACTAAAACTAAATTCGTGAACAATGGCATTTGTCATCTGTTTGATGAAATTCGTTATGAAATTAATGCTGTGGAGATTGATAAAAGTAAAAATGTCGGTTTGAGCAGTCTCATGAAAGGATGGACTTCATTTAATTCGAATCAGAATAACATGCTAGAAAACGCAGGCTGGCTTGGTGATGAAGAAGATACCAAAACGTTTGTCGATGAAAAGGGAAACTTTGACGTAGCGATTCCACTGAGTATGATCTTGGGCTTTGCAGAAGACTATAAAAAAATTATAGTTAATATGAAGCATGAGTTCATTCTTACAAGATCGAGAAGCGACTTAAATGCAATAATCCAGAATGGAACTACATCATCTGGCGTAACTACTTATGAAGATTGTGAAGTAAAAATAACGAAGATAGAATGGTTAATGCCATATGTTATTGCATCAGATAAACAAAAAATCCAGCTATTGAATTTCATTGGTAAGGATAACCCCATCTCTATGTGTTTTCGTTCTTGGGAGATACTTGAATATCCTCTTCTTCCAAGCACGAATAAACACGTCTGGACAGTGAAAACTTCAAATCAATTGGAGAAACCTCGTTTTGTAATTCTCGGACTACAAACAAAGAGAAAAGCTACAAGAACTGCAAATGCCAGTAGATTTGATCATTGTGAGGTAAGTAATGTGAAACTTTTCTTAAATTCACAATATTATTCATACAACAATATGAATCTCGACATATATAACAATCAGTATGCAATTCTCTATGATATGTATGCTAATTTTCAAAAATCATACTATGGAAGAGATCCGCAGCCGTTGCTGACAAAGCCTATGTTCATCAAGAATGAACCACTCATAGTTATTGACTGTTCACGACAAAACGAATCTCTCAAGAGCGCTCCTGTCGATGTACGTCTGGAGTTTGAGGCTAAAAAAGATTTTCCTGCTCACACTTCAGCATACTGCCTAATCTTACACGATCGCGTCGTTCAGTACAATCCTATCAGTGGGAATGTCAAGAAGCTCGTCTAGGCTGCACCAAAAAAATGGAGTATGCTGTAGACATGACTGGTTTCAAGCAAACCGAAGAAGATTATATTCTAAAGGAAATAGCAAGCATACCTCTTAACAAAAATAGTGATCCTGTTTTTCTAATATTCAAAAATCCCTTCTCATGGAAAAAACTCTCAGACAAAATGCAGAGGGAAAACAATTGGCTTAAACATAGTTATCATAGCATCAGGTGGAAAACAGATGGACATCAATACTCTCAAATTGGAAACTTGCTTCGTGACGCTCTCCATGACGTATCAAAAATTTTTGTCATCGGTACATTAAAACAGAAATGGCTTCAACGATTCAAATTTTCCGTCTACAACATTCAACAATATGGCTATCCATCAAAACCATCTTTCAAGTGCGTCACAGTTTGCACAAATCATAATCCAATCTACAAGACTGCCTGCGCACTTCACACTGTCAAACTTATGAAATTATTCTATCAGTCATGCAAACATTTATAAGAAAAAATTAAATGAAAAAATAAATAAAAAAATAAATAGTAGAGAACACTATAGGCATTCTGGCTCATTTACGGTTTCTGGCTCACTTTGAGAAAGGGGGTGAGCCAGACTCCGTACGTATTCTGGCTCACACTGAGAGAGGAGGGGGTGAGCCAGAATCCGCATGAGCCAGTATGCCTATAGCCTATCTACTGAAGACCAATATAAATTTTTGCAATTCACATGTCACATATTTCTATTATGGATTGTTACAAAGGCTAAACTAATTTTATGTCATTATATTTTTGGTTCTTATTATATTTTTACATGCGGAAAATGATAATAACTTTGCCTTTTTGTATGTATGCATTGCTAAGAATTTCTAAATTTCAAATTATAATTTCTTAGAGGTAATTCTAAACAGCAAATAAAAATGCGCTATATATTAGCTTCAAACTTATCCTAAGCTCCTTTCCACATTTCTATCATGACTTACTGGTCTATTATGCCTACATAGTTAATTTATTAACAAGTATTTGTTTATATTACTGTAATAACGTAAATGATTATTTCAATTTTTGTTTCATTACTCATGGTGGAAAATTGAGCAGTGAAAGTGGCGAGCATAGTGATTACTGGCCAGTACCAACTAAATACTTTGAACGCAGAGTCAGCACTTAAGCACTGGTTGTGGTGAAGGTAATATATGTTTCAGAATGCCAACCTAACCTTGCACATTCATGCATACAAACATATACATGACCACATTCAACACTCAAGTTGGATGTCTGTTTTTTGCGTAAAGACTTGTTAAATTATTTAAAAACAGACTACCATGTCAGTTTTTTCTTAACCGTCTTGGTTCACTTTGAACCCTATGGCTTTGGCGTCAAAATCTACAGGTAGCTCTATGCATAAAAGTAAAATTCATATCAGCTACAATAAATTCAATTCAATAAATTATTTTAACATGCCAATAAAAATTAAGTTGCAAAATTTCAGCCCTATAGGTATGATAGTTTTTTAATGAGAGCGAAAATAAAATTATAAAACAAGTGATCAAAATCAATAAGAATTTGATTTCGCTCTCATTAAAAAATATCTAGAGAGCTTAAATTTTGCAACTTAATTTTTATTGGCATGTTAAAATAATTTATTGAATTGAATTTATTGTAGCTGATATGAATTTGACTTTTATGCATAGAGCTACCTGTATATTTTGACGCCAAAGCCATAGGGTTCAAAGTGAAAAGCCGAACCAAGACGGTTAAGAAAAAACTGACATGGTAGTCTGTTTTTAAAAAATTTAACAAGTCTTTACGCAAAAAAACAGACATCTAACTTCAGTATCATGGATTTGGCATGATCACAAACAGATTTCGACGTTGACAGTAGCTGGCTCGCATACTGATGTAATGGAAATATCTGTGCAAGTCACCTAGGAAACCTCATCACTGGTGAATTCAAGCACATAGACGACACTTTTTTACAATAAAAACTTGTGTTCATTTCTATCAACATTATCTGAGACTCTTTAATACATAGGTTAAAATGATATATCCTGAATATTTGGGTAGTCTGCCCGTTTCTCACTGCTCAATTTTCTACCAGGGCAAATATATAGAAATAGCTTTTTCCAAATGGTTGTACATCTACGTAAATTTGGACACTTCTGAATTAAAAAAACTTTACAAGTTCATAAGCGATCTCTTATAATATTAATTGTCATTAAAAAATTACCATTGTTATTGAACTAAAAAATACTCTCTTGTAAAATACTTGTAAATAAAAAAATAAATTAATTATTACCTTTTTTTTTGCAAAAATCAACGTTGATATTCCACTGAATAATTGTGAAGATGAACAGGTGCGGATTTTTGTAGAAGGAAGAAATAAAATTGCAAGTCTTGTGCCGCAATCTCTTTTTTTCTTCCTTAAAGTTATTGGCTCTAAGCCATGTACTTAACAAGCTCTTCTTTTTCTTCTTTAATAAGCTGTTAATTGCAAGCCATGTACTCCTATACAAGCTCTTAATGTTGCGTGTCCTGTGCCGTTAGGTATAATATAACCTATATTATCAGAATAACAAAACTGATACATACATTTTATAAACACAGCTGATATGCAGTGAGTTCAAAAACACTGCAACTGCGCATCCAAATCGCGCATGGGATTGCTTTCTCATAAATTTCTGTCGTCGACGGCGGTCGACCGCGCAGGGGATTGCTTTCTCATAAATTTCTGTCATCAACCGCTTACTCACATGATTCGACTGTACGGCTATGACTATGATTGTATAGCTCTGAAGAATTTGTAATATTTTCTAACAAATTTCAAACTTCTTAAAGGTAATTATATTAATATTAATAGAATAAAATAATAATTTCTACAAAATACGTATAACCCTCACCTAAAATATAATTAACTTTTTAGGCAATATTATGGTATAAATCTGGAACAGATTTAAATAAAATTTTGATTTCGAAGATCAATTAACCAAAAAGGACATTGTATTTAAGTATGGAAAACGATACAAATTGTGAAAATGGTCTGTACGAGTGTGTTTCTTGTAAACGAACGTTCAAGAGAAAAAGAGAAGATTTAATAATACATGAAAGAATACACTCAAAAAGTAAACCATATATATGTAGTATATGTCAAAAAAGCTTTACTCAAAAAGGAAATTTCAATGTGCATATCAAGATTCATGATAATGTGAAAGCTTTTAAATGCTTAGTATGCGACAAAAGTTTCAAAACAAGTTGTCAATTAAAAGTACATCAAAGTGTCCATACAAGTTTAAAAAATTACAGTTGTAGTGAGTGTAATAAGAAGTTTTCCCAAAATCAACATCTGCAAACTCATATTGACACATACTGATATAACACAAGGATAGGGATTCGCTTGGTTCCATTTGACACAATGAATTTAAATAAAATATCATTTTTGCCAGTAGCTGGTGCAGGGCGGTAATTGAGTCAATGTATCCCACAATAATTCTATTACATAAATGTAAAAAACAATATAAGACTTGAAATTAAAAAAAAAACATAACCTTAAAAATACTTACGTGGTTACATCGCGATCTTCCAAATCCGCCATCTCCTCATCAGTTGTAAAAGAATAACTAAAATTCATTTTTTATAAACTGTAAATTTGCTGATTTCTCGGATTTTAATAATAATATAATAATTTAATTTAATTTCTTTATTTATATTCAGATAAAAGTACACGATGATTCCCTTGTGATAGTAATACTAAATAGCTTGAAAGAGCGGGAAAGAATATATATATATATATATATATATATATATATATATATATATATATATATATATATATATGAGAAAGCAATCCCCAAATACTCTTGGCCGTATGCGGCTAAGTTCACGATCCTTTCACTTTTCGGGCTGAAGAAGAAAAAAGGTGATTTTAGCATTTGTGGATTATACACTCACATATAATAAAAATAAGCAGCCTTTTCACTAATATTTTTGTTGGAAATCATAGTTTAACTCAGAAAACATTCTAATGAGCCAAAAAACCTTATCAACAGTAATGATAAGTATTTTTTTTTGTATAATGAAAAATCTGAACACCAATATAGAAGTAAATAGTGTCGCGGCGCCGCGGCTTCATCTGCTTTTCAAACTCGCCTTCGTGGCTCTACCGCGCCACTTGATGGTTGCCTTTATAAGTGCTACCATCCGGATGGTAGCACCTATAAATACAACCATTTTATCAATTTCCAATTATTTAATAGTTAAATTATTTAGAAGTAGAACTGTTGAAAATAATGACGTCATTAAATAACGTTATTTTTGGTTCCAATTTGTGACACGACCACTAACGTCATTTAATAACGTTATTTTATAACGTTATTTAATGACGTCATTTTTTTCAACAGGGCGTGATTTTAATTACCATATTATTAAATGCGGTACACTTTAAAACATTTGACATTCAACTAAAATTTTTTTCTCTCCATTTTTCTGGATATTACCTATATCTGCAATGTTTGTTTACCTACCTTAGTAAAAATGACTTATTAAATCCGATCTGAAAGATAATAGGGTTTTATTGGGTATGTTAATCGGAAATTGTCAAATTAAAACCAATTTAATCGATTAATAGTACATTATGCACCGAGGGAGTAAAGTAGGCAAAGTACGCACTGTGTGATGTTGCCGACCGAGCGAAGCAAAGTCGGCATTTCACACAGTGCTTGCTTGCCTACTTTACTCTCATGGTGCGTATACGATTTTTCACCACACCCCCGTAAAGTTTTGACTAATCTCCCTATAAGCAGGCCTCACAGTACCGCATTTTCTGTCTGAGAGTAAAGTGTCTTGTGTACGCGCGATGCCCTGTTTTACCGCTCGAGCCGCAGGCGAGAGCGTAAAAGGCGCATCGCGCATGCGCGAGTCACTTTACTCCCAGGGAGAGAATGCGGTACTGTACAGCCTGCTTATAGGGAGTACAGTCAACACTTTATGCGCAGTGTGGTGAAAAACCTATTTCATCTGATTATAAATTGTAGTCGGTCTTAATAGGATTTAAGCAGATTTATTTTTAAATAAAATGATATATTTAAAAAAAAATGCAACTAATTAAATCGGATTAAGACCGACTAAAATTGTTAATCATATTAAATAGGTTTTAATCGATTAAATTGGTTTTCATTTGATAATTTATGATTAATAATATTTATTCAATTTTATAGTTTTAATTTTTTACATATATTTTACATTTCTTCCTTTATATTCTTTGCTCATCTTATCTTTAAATTTATATTGTTTGTGTATATATGTGTGTGTGATTATGTCTGTAAGTTGTTTACGTAGTATGCATTCTCATTCGTGTATGTGTGGTTTGTGTGTGTGTATGTGTGTCAGTATGTCTGTTCGTGTAGTGTATTCTCTACACACTCTTACTCTCTTCTTTCTTCATTCTTCTGGTGTTTCTTCGTTGCTTTATTTTTTTACCTCTCCCTGTTCTATCTTCGCCTCCCCTGCTAAAAATGGTATTAAAAGTTAGATTCAAAATCGACAAGAAACTTCATTGATTCCTATTAACCTTTTTTACCAGGGTCTTTATCTTTTTCCTCTTTTTTGTTGGCACTTGTCACCTTTTTTTCTCTCTTCTTCTCTTTTCTCCTCTTCTGCTTCCTGTGTGTTTTTATTCTTTTTTTTTTGTTCTCTCGCGCCTTTCTTTCCTTTTTCAGCCTTTTCTGTCTTCTGCTTTTTTCTCTCAATCTTCTCTCTTCCTTGTTTGATCCTCTCTTTCAGTACTCTCATCTCGCATAGCGTTGCCTCCTTTCAGTTTTCTATCACAGGTTCTTCGTCCGCTTCTTTTTCTGAAATTTTCTTTAATTCTCCTTTCTTCCTGCTCTATTTGAACCATTCCTCTCCAATCTTTATGCATTTATTCTCTAATCTTACTTTTATTTTCTCTCCTTTTTCTGTCTTCTTTTCATCCAGTTCTCTTGCTATCTTTACCAGATGGAATCTGTCCTCTCTTTCTTTTAGGCTTAGCCACTCATCCAGTACATAACAATTTTCCTCTTTAGCCACCCTTCTCCATTTCCGTAGTTTCTTTCTTCCTTTCGCCTCATCAAAGTCTATCTTTAGCATGTTTTCTGTCCACCATTCATTCTCTTAAATTTTTTTCTTCATCCATTCTCTTACCTCTATTTGTCTCCAGTACAGTACTTTTCTAATGAAGAGCGACTTTTTATGCCTCTTTCTTTCTTTTTTATCTCTTTCTGATTCCTCCTCTACTTCTTCTACTGTTGTTTCCTTCATCTTTCTTTCTTGTGTATCTATATCTGTCGACTTCTTTTCTAGTCTCTCTATTTTTTTTAAGTTCTCTAATCTCCTCGTCCTTAACCTTGAGCTCTTTTCACCACTTCTCTTTTCCTTTTTTTCCTCTGTTTCTTTTTCTATCATCCAGATTCCCATTTCCCGGATAGTTCCTAGAGCCCAGTCCAGTCACTCTTCCAACTTTTTCATTTTACTCATTTCCTCTTTTCTCTTCCAAGTTTCCTCTGTTTATTTTCTTTCTCTCTCTAGTCTTGTCAGCTTTCCTACTTTTTAACCTGTTCGTTTTCTCTTCGCCTCGTGTTGCTACCACCCCCCCCCCCTGTAACGGATCGAGTGAGTGTCAATTTCAAAATCTCGCGCAAGTATGAGTCGTGAAATTGCGGGATTCTCGTTTGTTGAAACGTAGCGCCAGCTAATCATCGGTACGAGCTCCTGGATGTGAGCCATGTAGTCATCAACGAAATTGCATCTTGTCGGTCTGTCAGATCGGAGCCAGTGTGGGACCACTTGCGAATCTCCCCACATGTAGCAGTTGTACAGGGGGTACGTCCAAGCCCGTAGCGACGTAGCGGAACAGCCGGGCGGCAAGTAGGGCAGCCCTGAGCTCAAGGCGAGGTATTGTCATTCTGGTAGAGGACTTCTCGGCGGGGATCAAACTCCGGATGGGTGAGAGTTTACTCTTCGCCCACATCAGGCTGATTGAAGCGGTTTTGCCTGTTGGGTCAGTGGTCCTGCAATACAGTGCTGCTGCCATTGCTCGGCGGGTCGCGTCAGCGAAGGTGTGCAATTCGATTAGTCGCTGTTTATCCGGTGTTGATCCAAGGAAGGGCGGTCAGTTTGTCGACTGACATGAACTTGACGTATTCTGCGCCCAGCTTCGGGTCGCGTTGCATGTGGCGATACATTGTTGACAGTGCGATGCGGGCTTGAGTCAAGCTCTCGCCCAAGAGCGAGGTTCCGCCTCCCTTGAGTAGGAGTAGGACTATGTATCGTCCGCTGGGATGTCGGGAGTGACCGCGAGTAAACAGCTGCTCGCGGGCCACCACGGCGTGTCGAGCGCGAGGTGCGCTCGAACGCCCAGTACCGGCTTGGCCGCCGAGACGAACAGACCTAGTCTTGTACCTTAACATTTATTCTCGTTTTCACAATATGAATGTTTGATACATAATCTTGAGTGTACTTCTTGACTATTCCTTTCGTCTGTTCCCTTCCTTTCAGTTAAGTGCTAGGCGGGAAACCCCTGATGGACACTTACACATAGAGAAGCGACGAAAACTGAGATTTCAATTCTTGTTAGCTCAACAATTTTCCACTGCACAGTAATTGTTAACAGCAATTATTAATAATTTTTCTACGTTGGGCGAACTTTATGACGTTCACCGTGCTTATATTATTAATAAAACATACTAATTTTAATTAGATTGTTATTCTAAGCAATGCGTTCGCCTGGGATAGTCTAGTTCTGCTGCTTGCCGCGAGAAGTCAGGGAAAATGTATCAGATCCCAATATGTGCACCTGTTTACATGCAGCATGTTGCACCGAAAGTAAACTCTCCACAATAGAGAAACCGTTGTATGTAACCATGTTTCAAATGTCGATTTTCTCATTTTTGCAAACTAAACTCAATTCTGTAATGAGTTTTGTCTTTGAGTGCGAGAGTGAGTTTGAGTGGGCGCAGGGAATACATGTAGCTCTTTTTTTCTGACTTTGCGGGGATAAAGTACTAACTTAATGCTAGGGTAAATATAGTTCGAAACTCAAGCGCGGTCTTTTGCACGCTCGGGTGATTATAGCAATTACCGCTCGGGCGCAATGTTGCATTTCGTGCCCTAAGTACGAAATATACTATTGCTTACTCGCTTAGACATTTTAAAATTAAACGAAATTGATTTTTCTACATTTGTTTCATAATTTTGATGACGATCAATAATAGAAATTATAGATGATTTTAGATAAAAAAAAAATTTAATATTTATGGATCTTCGACTTATACTGTTATTTAATTTATTTTTTTTTTCTGTTTCAGGTAAGTTCAAAAATAGACTGATACTCTTTTTTATTTTTGGAAACAATCATCATCCATAAGTATACAATTAGTTTTAAGTTACAAATTTTTTATCTTATTGTTTTTCATTTAAATTACAGGTAAAGAATCTAACATCATACATGACATTAATTTTAGTAACATGTTTTAACTTACGTCTTGGTGATTTATTTGTATTTGTTTTATTTGATATTGATAAAGTATACTCACCTGAAACAAAAGAAATAAACAGATTAAAAAATATAATAATTTAAAAAATTTATGAAATGTAAAAATACATGATGTATGAAAAAATAAGCCATAGCAATAATTTTTAAATATATATATATACCCAATAAATCTTAGAAAAATGCTTTCAGGTCGTTTTCCCGTTCGGGAAAAATGCAAAAAATCGAATAGGAAAATTTTTTCATACGGGTGCGCTGGTTTCGCCTTGTGTATATATTAAAGAATAACATATATAATTATTAGTAACATCAGTGCACCGGTTAATTCAAAAGTTGGGGTGCAAGGTATTGCTACTTTTTTCGCTTATTGTAATATGTACATATTCTACAAAAGAGAGTGAAGAGGTCATACAAAGAAAGGATAACAGCCGCTAAAAAGCAGAGCTACAGAGACTATGTGACCCGCGAAGGCGCTGAAAACATATGGGGATACCCAGGGAAGCGCATCACTGGGAAAATTCGTATCCCTAAGGCTGTAAACACGATAGTGAGCAAAAGCGGATCGGTAACGAACGACTGGAAGGAAACATGTTTAGCACTTCTGCAAGGCATAGTACCGGACGATGACCCGAGCATAGAAACTGAAGTCCAAAAAGAGGTAAGATTGAGGGCGGCGGAAACATCTATCTATCCGAATGCCGAACCATTCACCCTGATGGAGGTTCAAAAAGCCATATCTGCCAACAAAAACGGCAAGAGTCCGGGAACAGACAGGATAGAATCAGAAGTGTTAAAGAAAGCGGTCCCCATCCGTACGGAGATCAAATGGCTATACAACGCTTGTCTTGAATACGGCGTTTTTCCTACCATGTGGAAGAAGGGGATGCTCATTACGTTACAGAAAGCTCCTGACAAAGATGAGCATAACGTGAAATCGTACAGACCAATCTGTCTTCTCCCAGTAATGGGAACGACCCTAGAGAGGCTGTTGATCGTACGTATAAAACCGATGATTCATGGCGGAGAATACACATCCGAAAATCAATTTGGTTTCAGACCAAGAAGATCAACGGAGGATGCCATAGTAAGACTAAGAAAATTAGTTGAAGAATCGGGAGACGCGAGGTACGTATTGGCTGTCCCACTGGACATCTCTGGTGCTTTTGATAACTTATGGTGGCCCGGTCTTTTGGAAAATTCAAAGGAAAGAGGGTGCCCATCGAACGTACATAATGTTATTCAAAACTGCCTTAAAACTGCCTTTTGCGAAGTAAGAAAGAACGTAACAAAAGGCTGCCCACAAGGTACAATCTTCGGCCCCCCAGGATGGAACTTAGTCTTTGACGGTCTCCTAAAGATCTTGGAAAAGGCAAGATATGAGGTCTTAGCGTATGCTGACGATATCATGATTGTCATCAGAGGTAACAGCCGAAATGAACTATCGAAAGCAGGGCAGTCCATGATGGATATCACTTATAACTTTTTGGTGAAGCATAAACTCAGCCTATCAGTGGCAAAATGTGAAATGATCCTCCTTAAGTACGTCACACAAACTTTACACGAAACGAGAAAAACACATACGCGAGACACTCGCGAGCATCGTCATCGCAGAAGCCGCAAGAAGCAGCATTTCCCACCACAACGTATTCATACAAAAATAGAATTGGAGGCGTAGCGACAAAACGCGCTCTAAGACGAAGATCACCCGAAAGAATGGCTAACGCCAAGAAAAAATGACGGCGACGAAACAAAAAGATGTCACCAAACTAGTCGCGATATTCCTCACGAAAAGCGACGGAAATCAAAATAGCTATGCGAAGAACAAGCATCAGCCGAGCACGCTCTCCCGCAAACGAATCGAAAAAAGATACACACAACAGTACGCAGGCGACGAAAAGCAGCAGGAGAGCTGTCACAAGGCGCTTTTCCTAAAAACTGAAAGTAATAAAATTTTTACGAGATCACGCGAAGTCGAGAGGAAAGTCGTGAGAATATTAGGCACTAATATGGAAGATCAGCTACAGATTCTCCAGTATATAAAGACCGGGAGCAAAAGGGTTCTCGTAGTCAGTTTTCCTGAAGTCGCTTTACAAGCCGAATCGCTGCCAGTCGCCAGACCAATAAATTCGAAACAGTTGAAATCGAATCGCTACGAGTTTTTTCAAGTGTATAAGTGCAGTGATTACTAAAACATACTATTATCTTCCGTCACCAAGAGGAGAAACAACACATAAAGGCGCCCATCGGTCTGCACCTACTCGAAGGAGGAACGAGCCGAAGAAATCCGAGACGCACACCAGCCTGACCGCACTGAACCACCGACGCCAGGCTCTAGGAGCGACAAGGATTCACAGCTGCAACATCCTGCCATTCACATCTATACACACGCACACACACACTTACTATAAGATACTAAAAGGTACTTTTTCTCCTTTTTCTAACACGTGTGAAATATATTATAGTTTCAAGCAAAATTAACACCGTTTTAAGTGATTTCGTTATCCGGCTCCCTTTCCCGGAAGGCAGTGACCGCACCTGCGGTAGCCAAAAGGGATTTCCTTATAAAGTCAAATAAATCAATAATAACAGTTGATATGAACTCAATTAAAAATAAATATATTGGTAAGTTGCGCTCATTCTGACGTAACACTTTGCGAATTTTCTAAGTCAATGTCTGGCTCATTTGTCGTGTCGACTTTTTCGGCGTTATAGTTTTCAAGCACATCGTTTTTTTGGTATTTATCACGAGGAATTTTAGCGCGTTTTGGTCCGTTTTCTCGATAGTTCGGTATTTGTATTTTTCCTCTACTACTAGTACAGATTGCTCCTGCTGTGTCTCCTCGGACCCCTCGACAGGGTTTCTCGAAAGAGCATCTGCATTCACATTAACTTTCCCGGATTTGTACACGATATCGTAGTCGTAAGCGTTTAATTTAATTCTCCAGCGACTTACTTTTGACGTTAAATCGGTTGAATTTTTGAACCAGATTAAAGGTTTGCAATCCGTGACAATTGTAAAGTGTCTTCCGAGTAAATAAGGTCTAAATTGCGACACAGAATATAATATTGCTAAGGCTTCTCGAGAGTATGAGTCGTACCTGCTTTCGGTGTCGGAAAGTACTCGCGACACGTATCCTATCGGTCGATCTTTGCCTATTTTCCCTTGACTTAATATACCTCCTATAGCATGTAAACTAGCGTCGCACGTTACTATAAAAGGTTTTGAAAAATCTGCAATTTGTAATACAGGTTTTCTACAAAGTTTTTCTTTCAATATATCAAATGCTTCTTGAGTTTGCTCATTCCATACAAGTTCTACGTCTTTCTTTAGGAAGTTACTCAAAGGTTTAGCAATGCCCGAAAAATTATGTACGAATCGGCGATAATAACCTGCTAGTCCCAAAAATTCACGAATATTTTTCTGAGTTTTAGGTAATGGAAAATTTCGTAGTGCTTCTAATTTCTTAGGATCCGGTTTGACTCCTTCTTTAGATAACAAATGTCCCAAATAAATAACTTCTTTCTTTAAAAACTCGCATTTATCCGGTTGCAATTTTAAATTATCTTCACGTAATCTTTTCAAAATTTTCTCGAATTTAATATTATGTTTCTCGATAGTTTTCCCGTATATAACAGCATCGTCTAAAAATAAAAATATCTCTTTACCTTGCATATCTTTAAAAATTTTATCAACACAACGCTGAAATGTTGCTGGACCCATTGGCATTTTAGTAAATTCATACAAACCGTTCGAAGAGCAAAAGGCCGTTTTATGTCTATCAGCTTCATGCAAAGGAATTTGGAAAAATCCCTGAGCTAAATCAAACACCGAAAAATATTCTGCTCCACCTACTTGATCGATAATATCTAATATATTCGGTAACGGATAACGGATAGTCTTTTATAGTTATATCATTTAGTTTTTGAAAATCAACAACTACTCGATATCGTTTATTGCCTTTACTGTCCGCAGATTTTGTTACTAAAAATACAGGCGATGAATAATTAGAATTATAAGGCTGAATTACACCGCCCTCATGCATTTCTTGTATTTGATTATCGAGTTCCTGTTTAAGAGCGTGAGGAAATCTATAAGGTTTAGTACAAATAGGCACATCGCTAACAGTTAGTATTCGATGTTTAATAAAATTAGTAGTCCCCAACTTTTCCCCTTTTAAATGAAAGCAATCGGCATATTCCTCTATGAGGCGTTCGATTGGCTGGCGCAGTTCGGTTTCTAAATGAGTATATCTTAGCAATGATTTCAAACGATCTATTCTTGGCATTCCGGCATTTTCAGCTTCCGTGATTTGGAAGATGGGAATTTTCGTCGCGTTATCTGGCAATCCGTTGGCAAAATAATCTTTATCTGAAGTTTCCATATAATTGTAACATAAGTCATCCATGTGACTATTTTCGATATAATTTTCAACAAAATGACAATTATTTAATCTACATTCTTGTTTATTTCCATATAATTTTTAAAAAATTTCAGCATTCACAGATCCTCCTTTTAGTAAACAATTCTCAAGTCCTTCGTCGACTTCATATCAGTATATTTGCATTATTAGCAAATATCTCATAATTATCGTTGTTTTTATTCTCCTCAAATATATTCTCCGTAACCTCATCAACAAATACATTTTTCGTATCAACATCATCATTCATCATTTCATCATCAATAACTTCAACAAAATTAACTTCATTTCTCATCTCAGTATATTCTACACTGGATTCAATTTTTTTCATAACGACATTTTTCTCAATATTCACATAATTTGTATGCTCACTCTCGTTGCCTTGAGAAGTGTTAACTTGTAGAAGTTTCTTTAAACGCTCAATTTCTTTAAATAAATTCTCAACATATTCAATTGTATATATATTTTCACTTGATACGTCATTTATTTCTCGAATATTAAACTCGTCATTTTCTATAACGTCGCGATCATTAGTGTCAAGATGCACATAAATATTTTCCGAATGTTGGTTAATATAAATACTCTCATCCCGTACACAAAAATTTTCATTATCTTTTTCGTTAATAAATTCACAATTTTCTTCAATTAATTCATTATTTTCTTCAATTTTATCATTTCCTTGATCAAATGTATCTCGTTCATCATCAACATAAGAATCATCATAACCGAGGTCTGTCTCCGCTCCTTTACTCAGATTGCTTCTAACTCGAGTATTTTTAGATTCACCGTTTACCATCTTTTCTTGTTTCGTATCTATCGGTTCTATTTCCGTAGGATACTTTTCAAAAGGAATTATTTGTCCATTAACTTCAATATAATTTTCAAAATAATTAATTGTTGCTTCGTTTTTACGAAAGAAATCATTACCTAATATGCCAACTTCGGTTATGGGGAAATTATCGTCAACTAAATGAAAGTCTGTTGACACGTTATTGAAATCTACTGTCACTTTGCCAAGAGTCGAAATATATTGGGTTGTTATGTCTTTTAATCTTATAATCTCGTTCGTGTTTATGTTAGTATATGGCGATACCTCCGACTTACGCACTAAACTAACAGAGGCTCCGATATCAAGCATAAATTCTAATGGCTTGTTAAACTCTCCGATGTCTACTTTGATGGTCGGCACCGTGCTCGCGCGACTCAAATTTATAGTTTCGGTGCGGATGTGGGAGTATTCTTCTCTTTGGAATCGTTCGGGCGCGTGCCAGATGTCATCTCTCTCCGTGCGCCCTCCTGAGAAAGAGACTCGGCGTTCCCCTGCGCGACGTTACCCGAGCGCATGTCCCGCAGCTTAAAACAGGCATTACGCGTATGCCCTTGAATACCGCAATAATAACACGTCGGTCTAAATGAATTTTGATGGTTAGTATTGTTACGATTTGAATTATTTGAAAATCTTAAATTTTCACTATTATTATATCGCGGATTTTCCGTAATCCTTTGATTAAAATTGTTATTATTGTTATTATTATTTTGTTGATTCGGAAAGAATCTGTTGCGCTGCCTATTTTCGGCATTCCAGGCTCCGAAATGGGTATTATTAGGTCGCGTTTTGTTTCGAAAATTTTGATTGTCGCGCGGTGGGGGTCCTCGGTCTCGTTGGTAGTTACGCGTGTCGCCCTGTCGAACTGTCGACAGTTTAGTGTCACGTGTCCGAGCTTTCCGCAAATTCCGCACTTCATCAAACTTTGGTCATAATCGACTACGTGCACCTTGCGCGTTTCTCTATTTTTGAATTTTGCGTCCGGTAACTCGTCGTCGTCGATTGCGCATCCCGCATATTCACGTTCTATCTCAATGGCTTGTTCACGAGCCTCTTTTAACGTGGTAGGCGTACCCATGCGCCCCCGGATCTCCCAGCGTAGTCCCCTTTTAAAAAATTTAATACAATCTTTTTCGAGGTCACTTAGAAATGTTTGTTTGTTATTTATTCGGCCCTCCCGCTGAGCTGCTGCTGTAATTTCTTTTTCGATTTCTCGAATTCTATTTAGAAACACAATTACAGATTCATTGCTTTTCTGTTTCATTTTTGCTAAGTCGCCAAACCAATCATGATACGTTTTTGCTGAACAGTAAATGTTTTCAAAGAATTCTATAACCTCGTTTACCGATGCAAAAGTCTGCCCGCGGGTGCTATTTAGTGCATCTCCATATAAGCGCATTCGGATAAATTTGGCTAGTTCTCCTTCGAGTATATTGGGTAGCAATTCTTTAGCTTCCCTGCACCCATCGAGAAAAAGTGATAGAGATACATTTTGTCCGTTAAATCGCGGAATTAAATCCAACACGTTGGATATGGACATTCCACGGACTTGAATCGTCTCGACCATTTTTGTTGGTTTCCTATCCGTCTTTGACTTGTTTTGGGGTGATTCTATTTTTAGCGCGTTGAAGCTTTTATCGAAGGATAAAAAGAGTTCGCTTCTATCGGTTGAGTGGCGAGGGTATATCTCAATTTTCAGATTTTCGGGGCGAGCTGTTCCTGCCGCGAAGTTACTAAGTCTGTCTCTCACAAGTTTAATCGCTTGAAAAAATCCAAAACTTTGATTATTTAGTGTTTTGTCGATTTCTGCTGCGTTATCTTTGTCGTTGAAAAATGCGTCTAATAATTCGGGCTTTATTTCGATGCTTAATTGTTGTTTGATATTATCGATTATAATTTGATTTTCGGGTGTTCTTTCCTTTATGTTTAAAGTTCCGAAAATAGAAGTTACGCTTTCCTTGGGGACAGTTCCTCTCGCAATAGGTGTACTAGTACCAATGCACGAAACTTCGTCTTCGTTTTTTTGTTGATTAAATGCGGATGGTTTTAAGATTAAGGGTTTTTTGTAGGTGACCGTCTCGTTATTTTCCTCGTTTACTTCGGAAATAGAGAGGTCTTGATCGCTATCGTCCAAAATGTTATGATTTTTTTGTACGCGGTATTGATAGTATTGAAGTTTATTTTTAGGTAGATCTGAAGTTTTATTCCGGTCAATATTGAATTTTGTATATGATTTCTCGATTTCTTTTTTTATTACTTCGACTTCCTGAATTAATTTTGTCGTTTTGGGGCTATTATTTTCAATCGCGTATTTTAGTTTATTTTCTTTTTCTCGTAATTTGGTTAGAAGGGAGTCGGTAGTATCAAAATGATATTTAGTGTTACGTTTTGTGTTCACAAACTCATCGCGTGTCACGATATGAACTCATTACAAGTGATTTCGTTTCCGCGTTTTCCGGCCGCTATGCACCATTTTAAAATTAATATAAATATATTAATGTGTTACGTCGGAATGAACGCAACTCACCAATATACTTATTTTTATTCGAGTTCCTATCTGCTGTTGTTTATTATTTATTTAACTTTATAAAGAAATCCCTTTTGGCTACCGCAGATGCGGTCACTGCCTTCAGGGAAACGGGAAACGGAGCCGGATAACGAAATCACTTAGACGGGGTTAATTTTTAAAGAAACTAATATAATATATTTCACACGTGTTAGAGAAAGGAGAAAAGTACCTTGTAGTGTCTAAATTCGTAAGTGTGTGTGTGTGTGTAGAGATGTAAACGGTAGGAGGTTGCAGCTGTGGATCCTTGTCGCTCCTAGAGCCTGGCGTCGGTGGTTCAGCTGGTGGGCGTCTCGGATTTCTTCGGCTCGTTCCTCCTTCGATCAGGTGCAGACAGATGGGCGCGTTTATGTGGCGTTTCTCGTAGTGACGGGAGAGGATGGTATGTCTTAGTGATCGCGGCACTTATACAATTTTAACAGACTGGTAGCGATTCGATATTTACTGGTTCGGATTTATTGGTCTGGCGACTGGCAGGAAAACTGACGACGAGCACCCTTTTGCTCCCGGTCTTTATATACTGGAGAATCTGTAGCGTTGATTTTCCAATTAGGAGTGCCTAATATTCTCACGACTTTCCTCTTGACTTTGCGTGATCTCGTAAAAATTTTATTACTTTCAGTTTTTAGGAAAAGCGTCCTGTGACAGCTCTCCTGCTGCTTTTCGTCTCCTGCGTACTGTCATGTGTATCTTTTCTCGATTCGTTTGCGGGAGAGCGTGCTCGGCTGTTGCTTGTTCTTTGCATAGGTATTTTGATTTCCGTCGCTTTTCGTGAGGAATATCGCGATTAGTTTAGTAACATCTTTTTGTTTCGTCGCCGTCATTGTTTTCTTGGCGTTAGCCATTCTTTCGGGTGATCTTCGTCTTAGAGCGCGTTTTGTCGCTACGCTTCTAATTCTATTTTTGTAGGAATACGTTGTGGTGGTAAATGCTGCTTCTTGCGGCTGCTGCGATGGATGGCGCGTAATGGCTTACGGGAGTACAGGAATTTCTGGAGAGCGTCGGCTAATTGGTCGACCTTTTCTTCCCTATCTAAGTCAATTTGGTTTAGGTGGGAAACGGACAGTTCCTTTATTTTGGTGTCAAGCAGACCCCAGTCAGCTTGTCTGATGTTGAATCGGCTGGAGTTCACTCGGTCTGTTTAGGCTACGGTATTGATTTTAAAAACTATCGCGTTATGATAGCTGGAAGTCCAGTCCCGCTTACTTTCCAGGACTGTACATCTGCGACCATGGACCTCGAGACGAGAGTCACGTCAATGTAGGACGAGACTCCCCTCTCTTCGAAGGTGGGAGGTTGGGTTCTGTCGTTTACTACATGGAGATCGAAAGCCGCAACAAGTCGCTCGAGCTTCTCTCCTTTTTCGTTTGCCTCTCGGGGAGACCAGAGCGATGATTTCGCGTTCGCGTCGATGCCTATCATCACCTTCTGATCTTTGAGGTGGTCTAGGACTTTCTCGAGTTGCCTAAGATGTACTTCAATATCGTCGCTGAAATGAAAGTACATCGAAATCGCAAAGAATACCACGCTTGGTGTTTGTACCTCGACAACAGCGCAGTGTTGGGTACTTAATGTCGAAACGAAAAAGAAATGGAAGTCGGGATTTGGCACAGCTACGAAGGCTTTAGGAGCTCTCCTTGTGTCTGTGCTTTTTACGCATAATGCCCGAATTGCACGCCTCAATCCGGTAAAGAATCGCGCCCCCTTATTTACTTTCGAGTATGGCTCCTGAGCCAGAACTACATCGATTTTTTTGGAGGCTATCAAGTCGCAAATTTCGGCGTTTACTATTTGCCCACCTCTCGCATTTATTTGCAGGAACCGAACCTCGTTTGTGGGGCCACATGAATTGGTTTTTACCGTTTCGCGTACTAACTTCTCTATACTCTCATCGCGAGTTATCCTAATCGATACGGCTCGGAGGCCATCGACTTCACCTTCCTCACGCAGCTGAAGCCCACCACCGCTCCTAACCGGCCAGGTCCTGACTGAGGGATGCTCGAGATCTTCCCTCGCACCGGTCAGGAGATGGCCTGACTCAGCGACGAGGGAATTCCTTGGAGTGGTTGTGGACCCCTCCTCTAGCTGCACCTCAGCAACGTTTATTTTCTTATTTGGACCTGGCATTTTGATTTCTTTTGTTTTCCTGCAAAATGAACAAACTGATTAGAAGTCTTAGCCTATCCCGAGTTGAGTTCCCCATTGGGTGGATGCTTGCACGATTTCCATGCGCCAAAAAGCGCGAACAAAGAGAGAGAGCGGAACTTTCAGCAGCCGCGGCAACACTCCATACCGTACTCATACTCCCCATAGGTCGCCAACCAAAGTGTCTCGGGCGACGGAGCTTTTTACACGTGATGTTACAGAGCAGCCTAATCATCTGGCTAAACGACGGCCCGGGCTCCCAAACTACCACGCGGCCCAGGAGGTGCCTCTTGTTTATACACGGGGCTTCCGGCCCCGACACCTAGCGACTGTGAAGTCGTGAACCTACATGGTCCGTGCAAGCAGTTTACCCGTCCCTGCGCGATTCGCGGTGCGTATTGCTTATTCGTGTAATTTGTTCTTTCAGTGACAGGCTGTCGCGCCTAAAAAATAAAACTTAAGAAAAATACCTAAGCCAGGC
Source organism: Trichomalopsis sarcophagae (assembly GCA_024372645.1). Lineage (NCBI taxonomy): Eukaryota > Metazoa > Arthropoda > Insecta > Hymenoptera > Pteromalidae > Trichomalopsis > Trichomalopsis sarcophagae. The sequence goes on along the minus strand of QLSS01000838.1, from coordinate 4,000 downwards.
TAGCTGCACTGTTTGTTTCGGGAAGTATGTCCTCTCCCGAAAACTATCTCTAGAAACTTATGGAATACAACGCATTCGAGATTAGCACGACGAGCTTTAATTCGCGAGTGGTTTTATTTGCAGTGCAGCGTAGCAGTACCTAAGTGGATCGCGAACGCAACGACTTACACAGAAGACACATTAGTTCTAAAATGTACTAAGTGCCTGTCACGGGGAAAACGGCGTAGGACCTGGCTGTTCCAGGCCGCCGTGTGCTATAAGGATCCCTATACACGAATCCCTTTATCGAGTTGGATTACGTTGATTGTTAATTTAGTGCGCTATTTCTGAGTCTAAGTCCAAGCTAGGATAGGAGTTAGTAGTCTGTTTGGTTTTGTTTTGTTTTGCAGGCAGAGTTACCTAGTCTCGTCCAAGCGCTTAAGAAGCGCCTTTGGCCCAAGTGCGCGGCCTGCGTTGTGTTGGGTGTCTGTTTTGTGTGATTTATTGATTGTTGCTGGCATAGTTACCCGGACCTAACACTCATCAATCTTACTGCACTCATAAGCTCATTCATACTAAATTCATCATCACTATAGTCATTCATAACCCTCTCGTTTCTTTCCCCCACTTCGACAGGCACTCCGTCGTCGGGGGAAAGAATTCATTCAGCAGTACATTCACACTTTCAGTCCAGTCTTTTGTCCACACATCACTAACTTTTAAAGCACTCAAACAGTCCTTTCTGCTCTTCCCCGTGCATACACTGATCAAACGCCACACGTCATCCCTACTCTTCTCTCCCACGAAATCTCTTCAATTTTTCTCCTTCGTTTCTCTCATAATCTCTTTATACTCGCTCACACATCTTTTCCATTCGATCCATCTCTCCCTTACATTCACGCCCTCTCTCTTCTTTTCCATCTGGTACTTCTTTTTCTTTCTCTTCACCTCACGCTTTTTACTTTCCACATCCTTATTCCACCAGACCATTCTATTTCTTAGCAATCCTTTCTTTAGCCTAGTCATGCATTCATCATTAGCATTCTCCATCCATTCATACAGCATAGCTATCCTATCCTCCACCGCAAGCCCACGAAAATTCTCAAGTCCGTAGGCCTCAGCAGAGGACATAACCATACCTCCATACACACCCCATTCACTCTTTCTCGCGTTTCATCTCTTGCATATATTTTCAGCAATCACTGTCTCACCGACCATCGACCGCATTCTTATCAGAATCGGGCCATGGTCGGAGATCCCCCATTCACTCTTGACCATCCATTCACATTCATACTGCCCTCCCTTGAGAAGAGTGACGTCAATATCACTCTCCCCTCGAGCTCCACTAAATGTGAAGCTCTGGGAGGGCACATTCAACACTTCCATCCTCGTTTGCAACACCCATTCTTCTAAAATTTCGCCTCTTTTCTTACTATTCCACGCCCGCCCCATGGCCTTGCTGTGCCATAGGGCAGACGTGGCATTCGCAACCATTCACCCAAATCATGCATCACACCACTCGATTTTTGACAAATATACTGAATTACATTCATACTTCCATTCAGAATCGGAGACACACTCACATTCACACCCATATCACCATTATTTTCAACGTTCAAACTAGCCATTTACGCGTTTTCCATACATACTCGGGACACCCGGTCGAGAAGGACGAGTGATCCGCGGGTCTGCCCTTACTTTTGCAGTTAACACAGGTCTCGGGGCCCCGACACTCCCGAGCCTGGTGTCCAGTCACTCCACACCTGTAACATACTCTCATTTTTACAATTGCTCGCTTTGTGACCACATACCATACATGCATTACACCTTAAAACTTTCTCACACACTTTTACCTTATAGGACATCCATCCCACATACACCCTTCCATTCTTTAACAGTCTCTCCTTACATTCATTCGGCAATTCAATCACAGCATTTATCACTTTCGCCTCCTTCTCCCTCTGCTCCTTTCTAACTATTTTAACTTTATTCTTCATTTCATCTGCCTTAAACAATCCATCCAAATTCTTTTTCGCCAGTTCTTCAAGGAGGGTGGCATCAGCTAACGACGAAGGAAGATCATAAATGATCACCCTGGGGTCGAACCTTCTTGGTGTGTCAGCACGCAAGCCGGCATTCCCTAGGGGACAATTTTTCAGTCTCCTAAGATCCTCCTCCGTCGCTGCCTCTACCACTACTCCGCCACTTTTCATCGTCCTTATACCCCTCACTCTCACATTCGCCTCACCTCCAACACTCTCTACCATTCTCCGCTTCACCTCCATGCTCGTCATCTTCTCCTTATCACCTCTAACGATAAGAGCATAGCTCTTCGCACAATCAGCTGATTTAGCTGCACTGGGTTGGGCACACCCCCCGGCATCACCCCTATTTACACTAGAGTGCATCCTTTCCGACACCCTGTCACACATACCATTCAACTTTTCATCCATATTACCTACTATTCCCATCATCTTGTCCTCCAATCCAAACTCAAACCGCTCGATCCTCTTTTCCATTTCCACCATCCTTTTCTCTATTGCCTTTTCCTGCTCATCCATTTTCATTTCTAGTCGTTCCTTCCCAACAATCATTCTCATTATTATCCTCTCATACCTCTCCATACATCTGTACACAGCCGCAGCTTCCGTTTTTGGCACCATCTTATTTGTTTTCCTCACCAATTCTCTCACATTAGTCAATACCTTCTCCATTTTCCCATAATTCGTTTCATCCTCATTATTTTCTTCCGTTCCCCAGTCCTTAGCCGCACTTTTCTTTTTCCCCACGTTACTCCTTATCTTCCTCACAAGCAGCATTTGAGGAGGTCTGGTAAGGACCCGGCTTGTCTAGCGCAGATCGTGAGCGCTCCCCAGGGGGTGTCTCGCCGGCAGTCCCTCCAGATCCTCCCGCCACATTCCTCTTCTTCAAATCTTCATCCTTCCAATCTTCATCATTTATCATGGCATTCAGCTCTCGCCTCAACTCCTCTTCCTTCCGCTGTACCTCCCCCATCCCATCCTCTATCTTCTCCATCAGTTTTTGAAGTGATAACTTCTTATGGGACGGAGTGAATTGGTTGGAATGCGTTACGGCGCCGTTATGTCTGGCTATCCCCACCCTGCGGTCTCTTGCTTCCTCTCTCGCAAGCATACGGCGGCTCAGCGGAGACATCCCCACTCTGCGCGCGCTTTCTTCTCTCTCTACTGGCACGTGTTCTCTCTCTCTCGCTCTCTCTCACTCGCTCGCGTCTACATGCCCTCTCTCTTTCGCATACTGTATATGCTCCACTACAGACGCTCTTTATCTCTCCCTTTCTTTCCTCGGCACTTTTCTCTTAGCGCGCGTGCACAGTAAAAATAACCTCTACATTAGAAAAACTTTTGAAGTGAACATTGTGTTATTAAATTGTGTTAGTAAACAGATAGTTATTTTGATTTTTCAATTACCGAGTGTGATATTTACGTGTATATTGATACACGGGTATAATCATATTGTTGTGTTCCGTGCGGTTTCTTTTATAACGCTGATACAATGGATCAACAAATTAACAAGGGAGAAACTACAGACACTCCAAATACTAGGTAAGTTTGATATTTCATTTTCAGAAATTCGCAACATATGTATATACATTTAAGTCTATTATGTTTTTAAAGATGCGGACAGTGTCTTCTGTACATGGATGACATATCTAAGCTACGCTCTGTGTTATTGTTTTGACGCGTCTATATATATATATATATATATCTTTCTTACGCATACGGCAACTGCTCTGACGCGTCTCTCTCTTCAACTATCCGTCTTAAAATAAACAAAATTAATTGATTTTTTTAGCCCCGTTGAGATTCAAGTTGTAGCGGACATTCATGAACATCCACAAGAGCATGCACAAGAGAAATCACAAAAACAACAAGCTACAAAGCGTAAAGCATTAACTAATGCTGAACGCCAAAGACGATTTCTTGCTAATAAAAAAAAAAAAAATTGAAGATGTCGATGAAATAACAGCATTAAGTAATAC
>QLSS01000837.1:0-19102 GCA_024372645.1 Trichomalopsis sarcophagae | reverse complement strand
AAAAACACATGTCGCTGGAAGCTGTATACATCTGCGTGGGATAGTTTGTATACGTATCCCAGAATTATCTATGCGAAGTTTGTATAACGAGCATTTCTCGCATACATTCCGTAAAGTAGAGGAAAACACCTGTGCGCGGGTCTTCGTCCTTATCTGCGTGAGGATCGTATTGGAAATGTGAGGGATAGTACCTATGCAATCTGTCCGCGCAGACGGGGGACTAACTTATCGCAGTCGAAAGGAAAAACACATGTCGCTGGAAGCTGTATACATCTGCGTGGGATAGTTTGTATACGTATCCCAGAATTATCTACGCGAAGTTTGTATAAGGAGCATTTCTCGCATACATTCCGTAAAGTAGAGGAAAACACCTGTGCGCGGGTCGTCGTCTCTACCTACGCGAAGGAGGAGGAGCATGAACCCACCACTAAATTTTTTCGGGACACGGAGAAGGGAAGATTGGGACTTATACATACTACGGTTACTGGCTCACTTTGAAAGGGGGAAGAATTCTCGGTCGCTAGGGGAGGGAAGGGAGGGATCGACACTCCCTCTATCTAAAAATACACAGTTCGGATTCCGGCTCACTTCGAGAGGGGGAAGAATTGTCGGTCGCTTGGGGAGAAAAGGGAGGGATTGACAATCCCTCCATTTAAAATACACAGCTCGGATTCTGGCTCACACTGAGAGAGGAGGGGGTGAGCCAGAATCCGCATGAGCCAGTATGCCTATAGCCTATCTACTTACAGACACTTACGAAGGTCGCAACTGCAACTACTGCAGCAAAGTACAAGAATTTCAAGATTGAGTTGATAAAAATTGAGTGGCTCATGCCATATGTAGTAGTATCTAATCAGCATAAAATCCGGATGTTTAGTCATATTCAGAAGGGTAAACTGATCGATATGAGTTTTCGTAGTTGGGAGCTTTACGAATATCGACTGCTTCCCACTACACCCAAACATGTTTGGACAGTCAAAACATCTAATCAGTTAAAAAAGCCCCGATTCGTGATCCTCGGCTTCCAAACAAATAGGAAGGGAGCGAAAGAAATTAATGCTAGTCGTTTCGATCACTGCAATATCAGTAATGTTAAACTCTACTTGATATGGATAAACGCGGCTTGACTGGTCGCAAATTACTGGTTTTCCCTGAATACTTCTTAAACTCTACAAATTCGCCTATTTTCACTATAATCTAAGTTATAAAACTTAAAAAACTAAAATACAATATCCTAATGTTATTCTATAATCGAAATTTCTACCTTCTTGGCGCTGGTTTGACGACTGACTGTAGTTTCTAGTCATTGGCGCATTTATAGCTTCTGCTCTGCGTCGATGAAGGGCTTGAGCTCTTTCACGTGTATATGTTTCACGTAGCGACCTCTGTCGTCCTGCGGATCACATATAACCAGCGAAACCTGTGTCTGGAACCGTAAGTGACTTTGAGTATTTTGGAGCTAGCTTGGCATTTCGTGCGTCGGCCTTACTCGACGAAGTTACCAATTTCCTAACTAATTTGTCGCCGATATTCGGCTTCCATTCCTGTCGCCGGAGGTTATAAAGCTTCTGCTGTTTTTCGAATTGACGGGCCATTTGCGCCTTCGCTAATTCAATGGCATCCTTTATGTGCTGAATTCTACTGGCTAGCAGTGTAGTATGCTGCGATCTCACTTTCTGGTGCAGGCTATCTAGCGTTCTAAACTCTCTTCCTGTGTTTAAATATGCCGGAGTGTAGCCGGTGGCTGTTCTGCTTGCGGTATTATAGGCAAACTCTAGTGTGCGCTAATTTTCATCCCATTTCTTCTGATGTTTGCCTACATATTGGGCGATCATTGCTTTTAGCACCCTGTTGGTCCGTTCTACTGGGTTGCATTGCGGACTATACGGCGGAGTTTTACGGTGATTAACCTCGTTTTCTTTCAGAAATTCTTCAAATTCTCTGCTGACAAATTGCCGACCATTATCGCTGAATAGCGTGTTAGGACAAGCATGGCGAAGGAACATTTTTTCCTTTACGTGACGGATCATGGCCCTGCTGTCGGCTTTCTAAAGTGCTGCTAGCTCCACCCACTTGGTAAATTTGTCCTGCATTACTAGTAGCCATATGTTTCCTTTGTTGGACCGTGGTTGAGGTCCAACAAGATCAATCGAGACCATCTCCTAAGGCTGTTCGACGTTGGTCGCGTTAAGCTTGGCAATTTATGCAGCTACGCACGTACCTAGCTCCATCTTGTAGCATACCTGTCCAGTAGTATCTCCAGGTCAGTCGCTGTAGTGTTTTGGCCACTCCTAAATGCCCTGCGGTTAGATTATCATGGCATTCTCTTAAAACTTCGGTTCGTTTTTCGGTGGGTATGCAGATTTTCCAGTCTTCGGTCGCGTCTGTGTAGTTAAAATCCAACGTGTGTAGGATATGGCGGTGCGATGTCCCATTTTTGATGCAGTACTCCGGATAAACTTTTTGGATCCTGCCGGACGGCAATCAATTTTTTGTGTACTATGTGCAATTCATTTTAATATCGATGTTGCATACAGCTACTGGTTATCTGGATAGAGCATCTGCGATGGTGTTATTCTTGCCTCTTCGGTATTTGACCTCGTAATCCCACTGTGCTAATCCCATCGCCCATCGTGCTAATCTACCGGACGGATTGTCAATCTTCTAGAGCCATTTAAGAGACTGGTGGTCTGTCAGGACGACAAAATGATAGCCCTCGAGATACTCTCGAAACTTCCAAATTCTTCATTTGAATGCCGACGTTGCTGACTGAGAGTACCAAGGTATTGGACCGGTTAGGCTGTAATTTCTTTCCAGCTATGATCACGCGGATGTTTAGTTTCCGTAACGCGTCCATCCCCAATAGCATCTCATGGCGTAGCCCTTTCATGACAATAAGTTTGTTCCTGAAGGTGGCGCCGAGGGTCGTCGCCTTACCTTCCACATAGGGTTGCCACGTGTGCTCACGTCGGCAATTCGGAGTGTCGGGTTTCGGTTCGTCTACCGAATCGGTACGTGTGCTCACGAGACAATTTCGTCGGCGGAGATCTATCTCTTGCTATTCCCTATAGTAACGTGTGCGCACGATGCTACCTGGGGTGGAGCTCGAGTAGAACTGCCTATCGTGTGCGATAACTAATCGCGTAAATACGTGTGCGAGACTCGTATCTCGTCACACCCATTCCCCTATAATGCAGCGTATAATAAGATATAGCAAACTCAAGATATATAAGTCACAAGACGCTCTCGATAGTACAACAAGTATACTTGGCGTCGGATACTATCACATTATTTGTCACTATCACATGTATTTAAAACATTTTAAAACGTTTTGTGCTATATGTGTAAACGAGTGAAGAGTGCAACGAAAAAGTGACGGACCCCGAGCTTTAACAGAGATCCTCTGGCTTGCGAAACAGACGTTCCGTCGTCACGCCACGGCCGCCACAATTTTATGACGTCATTAAATGACATCATTGACTGACGTCATTAAATGACATCATTGACCGACGTCATTAAATGACGTTAAAAATAAGGACGTCATAAAATGATGTCATTATTTTTAACTTCCCTCACACTTCTTTTCTAGATGCTTATAGTTCGATCTCACGCCGCAAGTGACGTCATGATCGAATTCGTCTCGCTTTTTCAACACAGCATCGGCAATCTCTGGTTGGAAGCATGTCCTGATTGACTGCTATGAGAGATTAAAATGGAGTCATTGTTCTGCACTTTGGTCGAGCAAGCGTATGAGTGAGAATATTAGTCTCTAGATTTATGCTTAACAATGAGTTTGCGTGCGTTTAGAATAAAAACTTTTTAAGCATAAGCACTTATTTTGTCGTAGGTTTTCCTCTTAAGAGGTTTTAGAGGAAAGCACTTGCGTAATCGGAAAATAGGCCTTTGTTTGTGTCGCGACGTTTACGGCCCGGCGCTGCGCTTGGCGCGTGGTTAGGTTGCGAGTGGCGAGAGCGCGCGCGTTACCGTGTTGACTTAGAGGGCGTCGTTAGATCCGAATTTATGGCTTTTCGCGGAGGGAAAACTTCGCGATCTCAGATGTATCTGCATCTGGCAATGTCATTGAAACACGCGAGAAAAACAGGGGCCCCGAAAGAAGAAGTCGTGTTTCGGGGACTTCGCGGGAGCAAGCGTCGCTCCGCGTACTATGCTGGGTCAGTCTTGTAATACCCCGCACAAGCTCCGAAAAAAATTATAAAATTTATTAAAATCTAAATTTTGTTGAATAATATTTTAGATTATACACGAGTATCTCGCACTCCCGCAGTCTTCATATGAACGCTCCGAGCCACAGCTGAGCTCATAGCAGCAGCATAACACCAGCAGCACCACAAGCTAGCCAGTGGCAGCACCACAAGCTAGCCAGCGGCAGCAGCAGAAGCAGCGACAAAGCGGAGAGAGTGCACAACTATATATAGCAAGCGGCGCGACGACGCAGAAGAGAAGGAGTAGCGGGCGCAGCGGCGGCATGGCGCGCGCATTAGAATATGTTAGTTTGAATGATGTATGTATGAAGGTGTGAATGTACGTGTGCAGGTATAAATGCGATAGTTATTTCGGTGGCTCGATACCCGCTCTCTCCGCTGTCTTTATAAGGACTTACACACGGGCTATCTGAGCTCACTAGCCGAACTTAAGTGCCAGCGCAACTAAAGTGCCTAGTCTCTACTCATGAGCGACTTACGCCTTAAGTAGGTAAAACTTAGAAACATTTCCGTATTTCAAAATACTTATAAATTTGTCGAGTCAACTCTGATAATGCAACTAAAGCATATCAGATAGAAAAACTTAGAATAAATTCAAATACCTATTTCTACTTATATAATCATACATATAAAATTCTGTGCTAGACTTAATAACGCAAACGTAAAGCGTATTGATCTACAAATATATTGTAAAATTAAAGCGAATACATACGATTTTCTGTTACCAAGAATATCTGCAATTCATACAATATTTTCTCTAGAAAACAATTTATTGAATATATTTAATTTTGCTATTGAAACGAAATAACAAAACTTTTATTATTGTAACATTCTTCTACTACCTTGTATCCCGGACCTCTTTTATTATACTAATATATTTCAAACATAGAATCAAATTTCTATTTATGATACGTCGTCATAATCACGACGCATATGAGCAAATGCGAACTACTCTTCATAAAAAAGCTAAATTCATTTACGCGTATAGGACCGAGAAGAGTGGTGACTGTTTCAATCACGACCGCGACATGGAACTGAAAGCTTTGTTTTGTAGATTATCTGCCAAATATATCTTTTAATTTTTGTTTATATCTTAGAATTTTATTTTAAGTTTTCCTTTCGATTATAGTAGTTTTTATTGTTTAGTTGTTTTAGTCCAAATTTATTTTTTTTTTCAGCTTACATTTATTTCTTATTAGCTTTAATCAATTTAAATAAATTTTTAGTAAAAGCATGAACTTTTTCCTAAGTTGAACTAACTGACTTGGAAACAAAAATTAGGTAAGTGAAAATTAAAAAAAATATCATCAAATAATTTTCAATCAGAATTATTTTGCTGGAGAAGCAATTTTCTGAACAATATAGTCCGATAATTAGAATGATCTGATTTAAATCTTCAAAATCAGATGCTGAACTGGACAACAGTTAATCTGATGACTCGACTTCATAACCAGTGAGAAAATGACTTCGTGCAGGTAGTGGAGCTCGTTATATTCCTGGGGCTGACCCTCTCTTTAATGCTATATTAGCGTTGACGTACGCCTGCTATCTACGCTTAAGTAGACTATTACATACAGATTACTAGTACTTACGTAGTCGGTAATTGACGTAGGTAACTACCTGATGAGGCTCACATCTCAACCTTTGCACATACATACACATACGCAGAAAATTGTGTGGAGTTTGCAGTACGAGTCGAGATGAGCTAGCTCGAGTTGAAGGTAAATGCGATTGTAAGCCGCAGACGAGTACTGCAACCACACGAAGTTAAAAACACCATATTTTTTGTAACGCTTGGACGTATTTTCGCGTTTTTTTTTTTTTGTATACGTGCTAAGCGGGGCTGATGTGACTATTTTTTGATACGGTGACTACTCTCTTGTTTGTAAGTAGAGTAAACACATCACAAATTAACGTTTTTTTTAAAACAATACATTGTGCATCAAGGGAAGAAAACAACCTCGCCCGAGTCTAAGATAACATTTCTTCCCATGGTATATACCGTATTTTTTACAACGAGGACATAAGAGGACCACTTTCAACGCCAGAAAGTAGTCTCGGAAATCGTGCATTTCAAGTTATGCAAGAGACAGTTAAAAAGTGGTCCATTTCATGCAATTTTTTGTAACACAAGCACGATTTTCACGTTTCTCGTACCTATTAAGTGGACGTAAAGTAACTTTTTTTTGACCGGCAGGCAAAAAAGTTACAAAACATATGGTGTGCACCAAGAGCAAAGCGGGCTTTTTGACCTTGTGTGGTTTACACGAGGTAGTACGAGACGAAGATGAGGTAGCATAAACCGAAGGCGAGTGCGTCTCTGAGCCGAAAACGAGTTCTGTAAACTCCATACTTAGTCTAAAAAAGCCTAATTTACGCCCTTGGTACGCAACATACTATTTCTACCCGCTTTTTGAAAAGTTTGTAAAAATGATTAAGACCGTTTACTCAAATATTTGAAATATATTATTATAACGCATGTTTTAAAAAAGTATAGAGTAGCAACCTAACCTACGCACACAATAGTATGTGCCGCGTAACAGTCTGTCTGCTCATATCGCAGTACGGGCATACAGTAGGCAGTATACTTAACTATACACATACATACATATACACACAGAAGTATACGACGTGTACAGTACAAGCTATCTGCTATGCTCTACAGCAGAATCAAGTTTTTGATCAAAAACATCATACCTAGAAGGATAAAATTTTGCAACTTAATTAATGTATTGGCATGTTGAAACAATGTAAAGTTGAATTCGTTATAGCTGACATGAATTTGACTTTCATATATAGACCCACCTATATTTTTTGACGCTAAAGCCATATGGTTCAAAGTGAAAAGACAAACCAAAATGGTTAAGAAAACATCGCTAAAAGCGAAACACTTGACACTTGCCGATATTTAAAGGTTCGACGATGAATACACACAAACACATGCACATACATACACGCGCGCGCGCATTCACACACACGAATACATGCAGATATTCAAGTATTATTGATAAACTGTAATGAGATAAGACTTGACGATGAAAGAAGACGGTTGCGTTTGAACGTACGTACTCTAAAAAATTCTACCGCTACTGTGCCACTTTTGCTTGGACGCTCAAATATTTATGTAGTTTATGATTCGGATCGTTTGTTCAATTTTAATATTGAAGTTTACACTCTATATTTAATTAGTACTTTAGATTTTAGTTTGTTCTGACTTTTCAATTTTAAATTCTGAATTGTATTTCATATATTGTTGGTACATACTAATATTGTTGAATAGTTATTATTTTTTTCTTATTATTAGTGATATATGTGCAAGTATGATTACAATTTGTTAAATTGCACAAGTGTTCCATGTATGCATATCCTGCTTTCAATAAAGTACTTCAATGGAATTATTAGATAAGTAATTAATTATAAATTAAAAGAAAAATTATTGCTTAAAACTTTTTCTATTAAGCATTTACTTTGTGAAATTTATTTTATTGTTGCAGGTTCTTCAATGTTTATAATGTTTGTAGCAGTTGAATTTTGCTACCAGCCTCTTGACTGGTAAAGTATATTATTTTTCATTTATTAAAATTATTGTTTATCTTGTATATAAATGATTTTGTTGCATTTTATTGCAAAGTATAATATGTCATTGATATTTCATTATAGTAAAAAATTGCATAAAAATTTGTTTACGGTTAAAATTATGATTAAAATATTGATCTTATTTTAATTTGTATTATTATTATTATTAATTTATCAATGCAATAATGATTGTTATTTATGATTGTTATAATTTGCTATATATAATCTACAATTTAATTAATGTATTCAATGTATAAGTTACAATTTAGTAAAAGTATCTTGTTCAATATTTGTTTAAGAATTGTCGATTCTGTGATGCAGTAACCATATATCATTGAGTTAATGATTTACATTTTTATAATTTGTATGTATTTTTATAATTATGAGGCATAGTATTATGTTCAAAGCCAGCATGATTAAAGATTTATCGTTATAGACTTTGTGTTTATATGCGGTAGTTGTATATGTATGTTATACACATCTACACATATATAAGTGTTTAGTGGACGCAAGAGTATAATAAAAAATTCACCAATTCAAGATTTTAAGTAACATGCAAATAACAAATGTATTTATATATATATACATACATGGTGATAAAAGCAATATAAGTGACTTACTGTTGTCAGCCATAGCAGGGGAGTAAAAATTTTGTGTACGACATGACAAAGTAGTGGTTGACAAAAACAAGCGTCCACCGTTCACAGGTTTACAAGATACACGCTGTACAATAATATATTGTGGTGATGCATGTGCTTTTAAAAAAAGGAGTAATAAGAAAGTAACAGGATTACAAGATACATGGAAACAGAAGACAGAGAAGGTTTAGTCAGATTAAAGGTGAAAGGAAGTAGAGTTAAAACATTTTAAAAATTTAGTCTAGGCGTGATGTAGAGTTAAAGTGAAAAAGTTAGTTTAAGCAAGTATTAGCAAGTATGTGTAACAAGATTATTTTGAAAATTTAGTCCAGGTGTTGTGCAGAATATTGCATATTCAGTATATATAGTAAGTGTAAGTGCAAAAAGTTTATTCAAGAAAGTATGAAGTTTAATATAAGGTTATTTTAAGAAATTTAGGCTTTTTGTTGTACAGAATATCATATATTCAGTATATATAAGTAGTATATGGGCTGGTATGGAGAGACTGGGCGTGGTCTAGAGTGACGTCACCAGTCTCGTGGCTGGCGCCAGTTGTTTATGTAAACAGAAGCCCATGTTTATATCAACAGTAGCTGATAAGGTTAATAAACATGATTTACGACCGCTACTGTCATAAACAGTCTGTCATCAATGGGTGACTTTTGTTTATTTATAAATAATTATAAATAATTTTTAAACAAAAGCTATATAACGCATACGATGCCAGCCCTCCCCCTTTTACCCAAGCAGACCCGAGCGCGACTCTCTCTCTCTCTCTCTCTTTCGCTGTCTACTCCATACCGGCCCCGAGCTCGAACGCACGTGCTCGACTCTCGCTATGCTAGCCCCCCTCTCCTTTTACACTATAGTAGCCCCTGAGCTCTGACGCCGTGGCTCCCGCCGCTGCAGTACCGTACCCGTTTCTCTCTCTCTCTCTCCCCTCTCTACACCATACTTGCGTGCGTCCGCCGTCTACCTGTCGTATATCTGCTGTTTGGCTTTTATTGCCCTTGCGCTGGCTCTGATCCTTTCTGCGCTGTAATAATAAGTAACCTGTATGATTTCCTACTACACGGTGCCGCAAAGCCTACTCTAAATTTCAGCTTTGGTGTTTATTGATGGGATTTGTACACATTAAAATAGAGAAAATTTGTTTGTTAAAATCTTATATTTATTTAATAAAACAGTAAAAATTGAATACATGATATATTTATGCGCTCGTGTGTGTGTGTATGTGTGTATGTGCGCGCGTAGAACAATAAAGCATATTTACAGTGCAACTCCGTAGCTGTTAAAGGGAATTCCGTATCCATTTTTATCTATAAAGATAGCAACCCAGTGTGATCCTGGCTGATCGGACGTGTCCAGATTCGTTACAATAGCTGTCGGTGAGGATAGCAATTTCGGAACGTGATTAGTAGCGTAAACTCCTATTGAATCGGCTTTTAATCCTCTAATAGTTGTGATTATTTGACGCGTATTCATGTTGATGGTGCATCTACGTACTTTTCTTCTACCGCACCGTCTTTCTTCTCGTCAGCTTCTTTTTTAATTCCGTCCACAACGTCGCTAGCACGAAATCTTTCGGGATAGTGATATCTCTCCATCTGCAGCCGATCGTAATCTAATATAGCTTGTTACATTACTTGGCTATTTATGTCGTACGGGTCGCTTCGATGAGGACTGGCAACGATTGAGTGTATCCATCTTATGATTTGATCGGCTCGACGCAGTGCGCAAAATTTTTTCTTGTTCTCGAATTTCTTGATACCGTGGCTGGTGCACAGCAAGACGTTAGGGAATTGCACAGAGAGTTCGTCAAACGAAGGCGCACTAAAATCTTTTAAATTTATGATTCTTCGAGCCACTACTATTTTCCAAAAACTTGGCTTTTTCCTGGCCATGCATGTATACGGCGCGCGTCTTTCACCAAGTTGCACAGATTACGACGCAAATTATTGAAGGAGATATCTCCGTCGTACCACTCTAAACCGTGTACATCGAGAATGCAGTAATTATTCGTCTGCTGCATATCCACGGGCAATTCGGTAAAACTACACGGCGCGCGAACGATCCAATGATCAACTATACGGCTCTGGAGCGATAAAACTCCGACTTCGTTGGTAATAAATTTTTTATTTATATCCTAAAGGCCTTGAAAATCGATCACGTAGTCCGTCATGATAACGATGATGCTGTTGCTGCTCGAGTACGGTAGATGCTGGCTGTTTCGAGAGGGAGACTAACTGCATACTGTCAGCGTGCTCGCCTTATGAAGCGCGAATCAAATAAAACTTTTGTTTTGAGGCGCTGCGATCGAGTGTGCGTGCGCATCAAGCGCTAAAATCCGTTATGATTTGGCGGCTAGAGTCGATTTCCAGAACGTTCTCGTACTCTGCGTAAACGATACAGTTGATAGCAGTGAGAAGAGCCGTCTCAAATCTCACCTCTATGCGTATGCTACCCGAGCGCACGAGATTCCAATGTGCGGCACAGTGTGCCGATAAATCAGGAGTGAGATCGAAGGCCGTCAAAAAATTGCCTTTGTAATAGTTGTAGCGATTGATGCCAAAACCTTCGTTGAGAAAGTTTCGCCTGTGCCCGTGTAAAGTGTTTGAAAAGCGTCAATGTAGAGTTTATCGAGACCAGTGAAACGTGGCTGCAAAGGTTTGCTTGGAATTTGTACGCCGTCGACGTAGAGAGAAATATAATTTATAGAGAAGTGTTGAAAATTAAAAGGGTTTAATGCGCGGTTTCCGTTGTATGCTTTGTTTTCCACAAAGCCCAAGATTATTCTCGTCGGCAGCTGACCGTGTATAACGTTGTCGATCGAATCGCCCAATATTCCCGAGTGAAGAGTAAACGACTTAACTTCGACTCTCGTTATGAGATATTTAGCCGTGGTTTAAGATAACGCTTGCGCATGAGCCAGTAAAACTCCAGGACTGATTTTTACTCTGCGTACTATGAGTGTAGATTCTTTGATGCTGAGTTTGAATTTTCCATAGGCTATCGCGTCCATCAGATAAAAAGCATCCTTACTTCTCACTAGACGTACGCGCATTTTTACGCCGTTAATCAGCATTTTATCCTGATTAAAGAGGTCGTGATGTAGATGTCCAATCATGTCAAAGTATCGTCGATTCTGTATAAAATATTTGCGATTTTCCAGCCCTTTGTTCACGATAATAGGTGCTGTGGCAGTGCTCACCACATTAGCTGGGGAATCGAAACCGCCGCTCGTGTCGTCGTACCACAGACTCGCTGTAAGATGTGACTCTTTAGCAGCCGGAGCGTAGTTGAGAAGCGTCTCGATGTATGCTCTGTAAGGATAGGCGTTATTAGGTGGCGAAACAATTTTCTGATTGAAAAAAACGTCAATCTGGTTGAACATTGAATGCATGAAATTGTTGATCGGTCAGACTTTAAGGTCTTCGGTCGTTGTGGTAGCCTCGTCAGCGGGTACGATTTTAGCTTGAACATGAAGCATAGTGTGAGCCAGATCAAAGTAATGCTCGCTACCTGCCGGCACGACAAATTCCAATGGTGCGTCGATATCGTCGCTAAGAGACGACACAGGCTTATAATGCAGAAAGCTGCTGCTTTCAATTGACGTTTGGGTGGCTGGAAGCGTGAAAAGATCCAGCTCGCTGGACATGCATTCAGTCGAGTGAGAATGTAAAAATGTCATTTTTACCCCAAACTAAATACGCCTAGGACCAAAAATATCCGTAACACTTCTCAAACTCTGCTGATGCTGCTGCTGAGTACTTCTCTTTTAAGGCCTCTTCTTCGTTTTTCTCGTGACTCTCTTCTTCCGTCCTGCCGTATATTGTTTGCGTTTTTTGCTAAAGCCGGTTGTAATCGATGTACGCTTCTTTCTCAAATGACGCCTTCGATGCATTGCGCCTGATTTATAACCAGAGCCTTTCATCATTTCTACTATCTTTTCACCGGCTTTTCTCTTCAATTTTTGTCCAGACTCTTTAGTACGATATTTGAACGCCTCCTTGAAATTCGAGCCGTTGTTTGCAACGTCGTCCAACACGTTGATGCCCGTGCGCACATCCTCTTTGCCCACAGCTCTGGCACCGGAAGCGATGTACGGAAGAATTTTGCGACATAAACCTCTGAGCCACGCACCTACACCTAGTCCGCGCTGATAAGTTCAACCGGAATAGACGTGTCTCATTCCTCCACCGCCTACTTGCTCATCGTAGTAGCGTATGTAGTGATTTATCGTGACATAGCGTTGCTCTCTAGCGATTACGTTTAAAGTGAAGCGTAACCGTCAGCGTTTCATATTTGAATGGTATTCGCACTCCGTGCTGATCCCTTATATCTATGACAATCAAACGCAAACTGTGATGTAAAAGCGGAATATAATGAGCAGGTGCAAAATGTCTCAAGATATTACTGCCGAAAGTGTACTTTGCACTATCAGCAGTTTGAGTGTCGCCTACAGTGTGTGGCTCGCATACATCCGTGTACACGTAGAGCTGATCGGGAATAGCTCGGGAAAACGATGCTGGTCTGTGTCCTAGCGCGACTACACTGCCCATTGACGATGTGACAAAGGTACCGTTTTTTCGCCGAGTCTCGGGATCTTCGAAACCGAAAATACGACAAATTTTTTCGTTAAACGTTGTCTGATGCTGATCATCGCAAGCACACTTACGCTGTTGCATGTAGTAGCCCTTTTGAAAGGGTGCAACTTCGAGACGCAGATGATCGTGAAAGGCGGCTGATTTATTTATTTCGTTGGCTAGTTGCTCGATCTTGTCGTAAATACCGTGCGGAAAAAAATGCGTTTCCTGCTTTGAGTTTTTCGACTGTTTAAACGTGTAAAGGTCGTCTGATTCTTGAATGTGCATGACAGTGCTCGGCACGTAAATTTCGACGAGCGCAACGGACCAATTCCCGCTGAGTCTGAGCTCGCGCGAGAGCTGCGTTGTAAAGCAGCTGGTGGCGTTTTCGTTGTAGTACGTCATACTGCTGTTGCTAGGCAGAACTAGGTAAAAATCGTTCTGGTCCATTTTTAAATATTTTGTACTTCGGAGGCTTTGATCCACGAATTGAATTTGTCCGGATAGCCAGGCCACTTGACGAGTAGCTGCTTCTTCGAGCCACGACCCTTTGTACGAATTACGCGTTCTATTTTGAATTGCTCAGCAGCGTCTGACATGCACTTTGAATTGAATAACTTCGAGACAGCCTCGATAATAGGTGCGAGTAGAAACGGTAAAAAAGCACCACCGTGCTGTACGAGAACTTGTTTTTTCTTCTGCCAATCGCTGACAGATTTTTTATTATTGCAAATAGTCAATTTTCTCAGCACGTTTCTGTGCTTTTTGAGTCGTCGTTTATGCGAGTCTTTGATTTTGATCACACCTTGCAAGATATTCAAAGCGCACTTGCATATGCAAAGCACGAGTCTCTTGTCGGCTGTGCGTAAAAGAGCCGTACGTTGTTGGCCGTCCGTGTGACAAAGAGCGTTCAGTACAGCTACTCATTTTCTGTTGAAATGCTTGGTGTCGAGCGTAGCCACGGCGGGTATACAACAGCCAGCCTGTTTCTTCTTCGATGTTGTTGGCGCCATAGCTTCTCGCCTACTGTCTATGCCGAAAGCTCTGCACGCCTATTTTGTATTTTCACTTTTTACCGAATTTCGGCACGTAGGCGTACTGAATATCGTCGCTTGGGAATATATACGTGTGAACCCTATATTCGTCCACGGCCGCTTGGGTTAGATCGAGAAAAAGATGTAAGCCTCCTGCAGAAACCTCGGATAAATTAAAAAAAAAAACTCTTCCGGATAAATTTGTCGCGCGAGATGCCGCATCTGAGCTCTGTCGCGAGGATTTTTAAATATCACCAGATACTTTGAATTTAAACTTATGTCGCGCTGAGACTTTCCCTGGTGAAAAGTATTCTGCGTCACCAGAAAGACCGACAAATTCAAATGATGAGACGATCACGAGAAAAAATCCAGAACTATATCGTTCGATGATTCCCGCATCAAATTGTCGAGAATCAGTAATTTTCTCTTTCCCGTATCCATGTAGTAATCGCTTCGCTGCGGAAGTCCCTCTCGAAACTCGATAGGTACAGCAGCACTCCCGCCAACTTTGAATTCACTACGGTACGTCTCTTGTCACTCGGTATAGTAGAGCAGAACCCTATCGAAGCGAGCATCGCACATCTTCGGCAGATGCTCGAGAAATTTTTTCAGAAACCAGCTTTTTCCAGCTCCTGTCGGTCCTGCTATGCACGCCGTAAAACGATGCTTCCAACGCATATCCATCTTTTCGACTAAAGCGCTCTCTTCCCGAAAAGCGCTTTTTATTAATATTATTCCTTTACCGCGGGGGGCGGCGGCGGCGGCAGCGGCGGGCGCGGGCCGCGTATACGCGTGTACTTTCGCGGGCCTCGTATACGCGTATATTCACGCGGGCCGCTTATAAGCGTATAAATTTTCGATCCGTCCGCCGAAGAACGCGTCACGAGGATTAAGCGTTATTTTGCTAATGAGAGGATGCTCCGACACGTACTTGGCGATTTCGGGGTTTTCATTGGGAGTGCGAGTTTGACTCTATCAAACTCGCACTCCCAAATCTCGCCCGTCTGGTAACCGAGCTGTTGGATCTACGCGATTTTGGCGCGTGTACTCTCGAGCAACGCGTCGAAAGTACGACCCCAGGCATTCAGGTTCTTCCGATTGTTTTTGAAACATTCAGGGCAGCCATGCGTATAGCAGCTCTGGTATTCAAAAACAATGGGATTTTCTGCTGGATTGTCGTTGTGTATTTTCAAAGTCCGCTTTGTCGCGTACTACAAGCTGTAGCAGCTGACCAACAGGATCTTCGTAAATACATGCTCTCGCACACCGCACGAGGGACACCATTCTGAAATGTCGTCAGAAATTATGCACTCCGTGCAGACTTGCTGTGCAACGCAGACATTCAGGACGTGCATCTTTACGCTTTCATCGCCTCGATACGATGCTTCTGCATCGTTTCCAGATTGTAAAAAACATAAAGATATTTTTTCGCTGAAGTGTCATTTTTTTTCGGCTATATAAAACAGTGCTGATTATAACCGTGCGTCGACTTGCAATGTCGACACCAATTTTTGCCGCACTCGTGCTTACCGCGCTGCCGGTTCACGCTTTTGCAGCAGGTAAGACAAATCTGCAGCACATCGCACAATCGCTTGTGCTTCGCTATGTATGATCCCGCAACCGAATGATTGAGAAAACATACATCGACGAAAAAACTGCGATTGCACTATGTGCATTTTTGCAAAGCTTCGTTCTCGCTACAGAGTGGAGAGGCGAAGCAGCGCGAACACAGCTGCCTACAGTCGTGATCCTCGATATTACTGTAGCTGCGATTGCAAAAAGTACAGAAAAATTTTGCCTTCGCAGCTCCAAAAATATCGACGATCACGTCGTAATGAAGCTCGGAGTAGAGCAAAAATATTACGGTTGTGCAGGCATCGCAGCGTCCGTCAAAAAATGGTGCTTCACCGCTGCCTATCGAGTCTTCCTCGTAAACAACTATAGCTGTACCACGAGCAGTAAAATAATGCTGGAATTGACGAAGCTCTCGTACACCGCAACCTTCGCAAGTTACAAGAACACCGGCATCCTGGCAAAATTTTACAGCTCGCTCATGCTGTAGTTGCCCACGACCGTCACGGATGACGTTCCACTAGGCTCGCATCGCAGGGGTATCGTTCGTCTTAAGCGCGATTTTCGCCTCGCCTATGACGAGCGCTCTCTGCAGACAGAGATTGTCACGATTACCGATCTGAATGATGGACCGTTGAGAAACGCTGTCGACGGTCAAGTTTTTACGTCGAGAGCCACCTACACCTACAGGCATCTCTACGACGGTCAAACAAACGGCAAATGACTCGTCGACTCGAAAATTTGCTCTGAACGAGTCCAGACACCACAGACTATGAATCATCGCCAGTCAGCGCGCTCGCGAGACGATACGAGAGCCCGGCTGACCCGTTTGCGAAATATTCGCTAGAGATTGAAACACCGACGCGATCGCTCCCGCTTTTGATTAGAGTTAGCAAATACTCGTAAATGTCACGTATTGCTAACTTAACCCAGCTGAGCATGTTGGTCCCACGCGGCGGTGTTTTAATCCGTAGCGTCAGACGGCGAGCGTCTGTACGGAATTTCCGTACCCGATGCACCGTATTCGCGATGATTTCGAAGCGACGATAACGCTCATTGTCACGAGCTTTCTCCTTCTCCTCCTCCTGATCAGAATCAGAAGCTGCAGCAGAACCGCTTACAATACTATTGCTCGGTGACGGTTCCTCTTCGCTCGAGGTATCGCCGCCGCCGACGCCACCGCCTACCTGCGATACGCCGCTCGCTGTGCTGTCATCGATGATCGGGTGTTCCGCATCGTAGAACCCGACCTCCTGCATCATCGACAATGTAGGGCTCAGCGCTGTTGAAGAGTCCAATGATATTTCCGGCGATGATGGGCCCTCTTCCTCGCTGTTGCTGGTGCTGACATTATCGTCGTCGACTGCAAAGAAGCAAGCCTTCATTCTTCCGCACGACCGTTGTAGCATTGAATGATGTCGCTGAACAACTCGGCCATCTCGAACGCGGTCATAGAAAATGACTCGTCTGCTGATTTTTCAAGCAAGTTGTTTAACCAACGTACTTCCTGAGCACGACCGTTATTCACGATTCGTAGCGCAGCAGCTTGAAAAATCATAGCCGCGTCATTTTCTGGATCTGCATCCGGACAGGGCTCCATGCCTTCGTTCAGACGACGTCTGATAACTTAAAAAATTATTATTACTAACAATAATAATTTTTTAAGAAAATTTAAAAGTTAAAAAAATGATCTTACTTTCGTTAATACGACGGTCGAACGAGCTGTATTGATCGAAGCGTGTATACAGATTCATCGCAATTTCCTCAGCTGTCTCATCCCGAGTCGCAAAGCCCTCGAAAACCTCGGCTCTCGTAGGACCAAACTCGGGAGCTGGATCGTATCGGAACGAGAGCAGAATCATTGCAGCCTCCATCGTTTGCTCGCTACCTCTCAGTGGTGCTGGAGGGCCCGCTCTGTAGACAGCCTGCTCGGAGACGTCAGGCCGATCATCGCCGTTATCGCTGTCCTCTATCTCGCTCTCAGCATCATCCTCCACCGGCTCCTCCATAGAAGCTTGTATATCCTCCTGTTCCTGCGCTTCCTGCTCTTCCTCCTCCTCATCATCCTCCTCCTCCGCTGTGGTGAAGGAGGTCACGACACAACAAACAGCGTTGTGTCACTATCGCTCTCCTTAGCGTCCTCCTGGAGGGTAATTCGAGCTACAAGAAGAACAAAAATAAAGTACTATTATTTAAAAAAAAACAAAACTGATTGTAGGGAACACTGTAAACACTTACCATGTTCCTCGATGATATGCCTCAGACAGTACACATTGCGTGCACCGCGTTCCACCAAGAAACTGACAACGATTTTTATCACAGGACTAGAATGTTTAAAGTATCTCTGATAAAAATCGGCAATCCAGCGGTACGCGCAATGCGTCAGCAAGCAGCGCAGCTCGCGTCGCAGCCTCTCCTCGCACATCCGATGAACGCGCACATACCACTCGCAGGTACACTTCCTTTGCACAGGTTGGTGGCGACCCTTGAGCGCGTTGGCTACGCGCAGGATCGCATCGCGAACTTCGTTCGTAGCATTGGACATTTCATCTCTCTCAATGACACACATTTCGAGAGACTGATAACTGCGCTAGCGTACAGTGGAGTTTTGTAGACGGCTTAGGGCTGATATGAAAATATCATGCCTTTCTTAGGAGTGATTTCATCGATTAAGAAGATCGCAGAGCAGAAAAACCGTTATAGAGGGGAAATTGTTTTAAAACAGCGCATATTAGCGCCTGGTTGACTGCGAGGAGGGCCCACGCGTCAACTGCGCCAACAACGCGCCACTCGCAAGTGTAGGTGTATCGCTTGTGTATAATTTATAGCGTAAAAATTTAGAGTCTGTGTGTGTGTGTGGCTGTGTAATTATGTTTGTGTGTGTATGAGCGCGCTCGTGTGTTATTTTATTATTTCTTGTAAGCTGAGTGATTCGACTCGTACACGTTTTTTAGTAAATAAATATTGTGCCAGAATTTCTATTTTAATGCGTGCAAAACCCCCCACTCCCATCAACGAACCCCAAAGCCGAAATTTAGAGTAAGCTTTGAAGCACCGAGTAGTAGAGTTATATACATATGTACGCGTTTATTTCGATGCGAATCATTTGTCAAGCGACCGACAAGGCAGCAATTCAACCATCGGACAGGAGCAGAGCAAAGAGCAGAAAAAAGGTTCTACGTGGGAGGAGAGACAGACTCTCATGAGAAGCAAGGAGCCAAGAAAGCAGAACAATCACTCGTCATTCTCAACCAACAATTTCTCGTATCCAGAGAAAAGCGGTTATAATAATCTGTCTAAAAAATCCTCCTCCTCCTCCTCCTCGTTACAGAATCAAAAATCCTTTTCCACAAACACCTTTTCGTACCCCGAATAAGACGACTATAGCAAGCTGAAACGCTAATTGCATTAATACATATTTTAAATAAAAAAAAACGTGTGCGTCACGGGACGCCCGACAGAAGTGATAACTT
>QLSS01000836.1:0-28990 GCA_024372645.1 Trichomalopsis sarcophagae | reverse complement strand
TTTTCCAAGGGGGCCATTTCACCATAGTAACCCGGCTATAGCCTTTAATGTATTGTACATTCTAATCAAATTTTCTCGCATTTACAAATATTAAATTGAACATGGCACGAGCAAATATTGAATACGACTGCGAATGCTGTAGCAAAAACACCACAATCATAATAATTAGTCTGATACTATACTTGTTCAAAAGATATGCGTAAATTATCTTTATTTGGAAACAGTATCTCAATAAAAAGTGTATAGCCATCATCAAGCCATTTTTTGTTAATACTATCAAAAATTCATATTACATTTTCTTTGTACTGTAACGGTTTAACTTTCTCCGGGAGGCTGGATAGTCAGTCGGTTCCAGGATCTGGCTAGGGGAAAGAAGCAAGAAAAGAGTCTGTTTTTATGCTTTTAATGATAACAAAATATATTTTCTTAAGTAAAGAATAGAATTGGGAATCAGTTGTTAAATCCCGGCTGAAACAGAAATCAATTATGCATCTTGTTAAAAATATTTCGCCTTTACAAATAGAATTGTTTAAACTAACGCTGTTGAGAATTTACAA
This sequence comes from Trichomalopsis sarcophagae, assembly GCA_024372645.1. Taxonomy (NCBI): domain Eukaryota; kingdom Metazoa; phylum Arthropoda; class Insecta; order Hymenoptera; family Pteromalidae; genus Trichomalopsis; species Trichomalopsis sarcophagae. The sequence continues at coordinate 28,433 of QLSS01000836.1, read as the reverse complement.
GAATATCTACGCGATTTCGTTACAGGAATGATTTGGTGTTCGCGGCTACGGTGTTTCGGTACGGTGGCGGTATGACGGATCGGTGGCGGATTTGGAGGTTAGGAATTCATTCGGTACGGTGGAGTAGTGTGCGCACGGCTACACCGATCCGAATGTGTCGCGTAACAACGATCTCGACCGCTCTGTGTGCCCACAGTAACGGCCGGGATAGTGCAACGGGGTTTTGAGGTTATCCCTCAGATTTATGGAGTCGTGTGCGTACGGAGATAAAGCGAGTCGTGAGATGTCGGCGTAAGGCTGACTTTGTTGGTTAGGATATCTACGATGACACCGATGTCGCTCGGGTGTTCCGGGTTGCCACGTGTGCTCACGTCGGCAATTCGGTGTTTCGGGTTTCGGAGTGTCAGGTTTCGGTTCGTCTACCAAATCGTCACGTGTGCTCACGAGACGATTTCGTCCACGCAGATCTATCTCTCGCTGTTCCCTGTAGTAACGTGTGCGCACGATGCTACCTGAAGTGGAGCTCGAGTAGAACTGCTTATCGTGCCGCGCGGTCCGCCTTATAAAGGCGCGCGACGCGGATTCGTATGGGCGCGTTCACGGCGCACCGCGTACGCCACTCACGCCACCTGGCGCGTCGTTGCTAAATCGCTCGCCGTTACGAGACTAGTGTCTCGTCACAGTACTACAAATGAATTCAGTGTCTGTTTGTACTTGAACCAGAAAAAAGTATTTAAATCTATTCTTTATGTCTATCAATAGATTGAATATTAGACAATCTCTGAAAATTAACTGCAAATTGCATACCAAAAATCAAGTAAAATTTTTAAATTTAGCTAAATTCAAGTATATGGTTATCATTTAATTGACTTTTAAAATTAAAATAATTTCCAATTCCGTTTAAAATAAGTACATTTATAGTATCATCAATGTATTATAAATTTTCGTACAACAGCAAATAATCTATTTTTCATTTTCATTTTCATCAAGTATTTCAGCACTAATTAACTGATGATTCATCAAACCATAAAGTCTGAAATTCTTTGCAGTATAACAAAATTGTATTCTTATCTGGAGAAATTATTTCCTCGATTAAGCCGAAGACTGGATTTTGTTCTTCAGTGTCTAAATCCGTATCAATAGTTACAATTAGTTGTTCTTTATACTACATACCGCTCACTTCTACCTTATCGCTTTCGTACACAAATCCACTATCGTTAAAACTTAATTCTAGAAGGTCACTGCTACACTTGGCTTGATCAACTCGTACTTTCTTACAGAAAAATGATTTAACTTTTTGTCGAGGCTCCTCGTTCATTCCCCATATTGCAGATTGAGAAATTTGATTCATTTTTATCGTTGTTTTTGGTATATTCTGGTAATTGCAGTATACAGAACCAAATCTTTTGAAATAACCGTGCTTGGCTTCAAATAATAAACAGGACAATTATCTAAATGGACCAAACTTTAGCATGCACATTGGATAATGTCTCAAGTGATGCAATTAGTTTATTGGATAACTTGTTCCGAAAAAAGTTCAAGGAACAAGGCTTTATGATTTCTAATCAATTCTTGTAAGTATGCAAGTAAACCAGTCAATATTTTTGGAGCAAACACTATCTCATTAATCTTGTTAAGTAGAATTATTAATTTTAAGTACTTGTCATCTTCTTTCATAATATCTGACACTAAAAAGGGAAAAACACGAAATAAACATCATGTTTGAACGGCTTTTTGAGAAATCGTGTAATCACTTGATTTTTTCAAAGTAGTAGCATTAAAATTAGCCGAAGGTTTATTTATTTCTGTAATTCCATACTGAAGTAAGTTTATCCTTGTGTTTAGTTGATTTACGTCAAAATTATAGTCACCGTTCGTGGTGTACACTAATATTACAAGCTTGAGTTCTAACTGACCAATGCCTTCAAGGATATCATGCATTGGATCAAATGTATAATTCTCTGTGAAGTAAAAATATTTTGAAGCATGTAGACCACTATCTTCACGAATACCAGTGGGAGTCAACAATGTAAAATCCTTCTGCACATCCAATAATTACTCTTTATGTAAATCTTTCGTTCTTGGTTCAAAATTCATCCAAATGCTTTCTTTCAGTGCATCACGACTGATCATACACTGCCTACAGAAATGTCGAGCCGAAGGACTCAACAAACCAAATAACTGATGAGCTGCTAAATCATCTGTAGAAATGCAAGCGAGTGAGGCTCTGAGAACGACAACTTCATCAGCACATTAGACCTCTACAACATCACCACTTTCTAACCTATTCAATTCTGCAAAGAATGGTTTTAAAATTTGACCAAATCCGTATTTGTTGAAATCTGACGTATAGCAAAGTGCTAATACATGAATGCCACCTAAGAAACTATTCAAGTAAGGTGGTAGATTCTGAATTATGTAATAGAAAGCTCCCATTTTATGAGCATGAGTTTTGCTGCCATACAATTGTTCACTACTAAATCATCATAGTACAGTTGAATCCAGAAAGCTTGAGGATGTTTTTGAAAGAATGAATTGATTTTGAACGAATCTCCATCCCTAAATCCTCTCAAGTATCCATCAGATAACGATTTTTCTGATTTTATGTAATCTCTTACACTTTTATGAGACATTATCAATTTTAATGTATTAATGATAGACACATATTAAATCGTTTCAATAACTTGTTTCAATTCATACTGTTTAGTTCTTCTATTAAGACATTGCTGATTTCTTTTGCAGAGTGAGAGTTCAATGGGATCCATAAATTTGAAATGACTTTTCAAATTACCAATTTGACCATCGATACCTCTACCGCTCTGAAAAGGATTTTGAACTTTGAAATGATTCAAAAGTTCTTGAACCTTAGCAGTTTCTGAATCGATATTCATTTTTGCCAAAAAATCAAACGCTTTATTTTGGAGAAAATTCAGCATATCACTTGTAAAAATATCTGAGGCACTAACGACACGATCAATGTTTTTACCAGTAAAACTTGAATTCAACCTTAAAGTAGCAATCATTTTGCTAGCAGCACAACGTGTGTCCACCAAATCATCAGTTGTATTACCATCTTCATCAGAAGAAACACTGTTGGTTTCACGAACATCATCTTCAGGATCTGATCCAGGCAAATTGTTCTCATTGTCGAATCTTGCTTGTACAAACACTTCGTCACCTTCTCTAAAACTATTCTCTTCACAATCATGATTTTGTAAAATATGAAAGTCTTAATGTGCTTAATATAAGAAGTAAATATAATGAAAGTTTTGTTGCAGTTGCCATTTAAACATCGAAATGTAAAATTTTGTGGAGAACTGACAGAGATAGCATGTATGCGACGATAATGATTAGTTAAATTTTTTACACCATACGCTATGTCATTACACACACAACACGATAGTTTATTCATTAAAAAAAAAAATTATAACCTCTAATTCGTATTTGACAGTCTGTCTAATATTTGCCAGTAAATATTATTTACTCAGAGTAGAATTAGGAAAAGGGTATTTAGAAAAATGGAAAATTTGAAAGTATAACTAATTACCAAAGATTTTTTTTTTAATTACGCAAAGTACCTGATATTGTCAACTAACCTTCCAATATTTCTACTGCTTGGGGATGAATTTTTTGTTCAAGTAAAAAGGAGGCAAGAGCACCACAATCATCTAAAGTTGATAAAACAATAATTCATAGGTTATAAATTATTGCTGTCGTAACTTCTTTTTATCCCTTGACGTATGCAATGCAAGCGTATGCATACGTACAAATATTCATATATCACACGAAAATATTAATCTTACCTCAGGCAAATTATGTATTGTTGACGACATCCTTCATTTGTTTATTGCAAACAGAACACTTGCAAATTTGGGCTTGGGCTCACGCGTAACACGTACTGTCGAAGCGAGGGTTCTACACCAGATGATTTACTCTTTATCGATTGATCAAACAAAGGGTAATAGAAATCACTCTACTAAAGGGTAACTTAGAATAAGAACTTTCAAATTTTTACTCGAAGGCGAGTTATTGTGTGACCTACTTTTTTTAGAGTAAAAAAATTACTCCAAGAAATTTAGAGAGTAGCTATAACGCATTTAAAAGAGAATAAAATTACCTGCTTTTCCTCGTTTGGTTCTCGGGATCGACTGCTTTGAATGAAAATGAAAAAGATTTTTTTCAATTCATATTTCTAAAACTAAACATCATAACCTCGCGAAAAAATTATGTTGATGGGTCACGTGTCAAACTATATCTCATTAAAATTTCAGACCACTTATTTTTTCAATAATAAATAAAAAAAAGAGTTTTTTTGTGCCTCGATTATGGACGCAAAAAAGGCCTTATTGCACTTGAGATTTTGGGAAAAATTAGATATTCTATATGTTTTGGTTAAGTTCATTGCGCAGCTTTTAATCCCCTAAGGTTCTTCAAGGTTTAAATTTTTTTTGAAAATTTTTTAATTTCCTATATCTCTAAAACAATTTAGTCAAATGCCTTAAAATTTGATTTGGTGATTTACCATGAACTTTTGCTTCCTCTTATAGGAGTGTCTTTGCACGTCGTTAAGTCTCTTCCTATGAATTGATGTCATACTGACACACACACACACACACACACACACACACACACACATATATATATATATATATATATATATATATATATATATATATATTCTGTGGGGAAAAAATGACGGCAGCGTTCGTATTCTATAATATAAAAACACAGGCGTTTGCAAACTTCTGGATAATGAACCATCCAAGACATATCTTAAATTATGTATCAAAAATCGCCTGATACATTAGTAAAACAATATTTTATTTATTAGACCTATAAATTTAGTTAGAGGAAGCTACGTGTCAATGAATTGGCAGCGGTTTTTTTGACTGCCATAGTATTTTAATATTTCCAGTTTCAAAATTTCACCTTCCATTATGCATCAATGCATAATTTTTCTGTTTCAAATCTTTATTATTTGTAATTTTTACTCCCTCCACCGTTAGGAATTGACATTAGGAAAAAAAATTCTAACAAAACTTGAATGTTATCACTATTGCAATATATATTTTAACTAAGCGATGTTAGGAGTGAGGTGAATCGCGCTAGTCTGCAAATTAAAAGGATGCGGTCCAAATGTTGTGCAGAGATCTGTGCAGATATTTCTACTGACGAAGACACCAAAAATACACACTTCTTTTCATCTATACACAATTTTGTACATTTATGTGTATTTTTTATTTTCTCTCGGGTTGCAAGTAATTTAAAAAATTCGGCACAAATAATAGTACATTACGACACTATTGGCATAAGTCGTACTTTACCGCACGACGTGTATAAGCGCCCGAGTGTAGCGAGTGTGCTTAACGCCGTGCCATGAAGATCGACTTATAACGCGTGTATCGTACGATATTTTATAGCACTGACTAGCATAAATCCGTTGTCACGCCTATCCGTGGCATTAGCAGTCCCCTTGTGCACCGTGAGATTAGCGCCCGAGCGTATCGAGGGATAAACCAGCACAACTCAAACTTTTAACAACGATTTTCTATAAAAATTTGCCGATTTTTGTGAAACTGTTCCTAATGAACATTTTTAAAAGTTTACAATTTACAATTTTTTACCGAATTTAACATTGTTTTCACAAATACAATAATTTTTTACAAGCATTTTTTTTAATTGTTCACATTTTTAGAAATTTTCGAAACTTTTTAAGACTTTGAGGTTTGTCTGTCTTTGTCCAAGCTTTTAATGAACTTAACTAACCCAATAATCCAATAAAAACGTAAAATACTCACATTTTAAGTAATATAAGTCGCAAGTTGTGCTAGTCTTCGCGGGAAATACGTGAGTTGTGCTACTCTTGGCGGCATTTCTGAACTGTGCTACTTTTCGCGGCAAATCGTGAGTTGTGCCAGTTGTCGTTTGAAAATATGATCTGTGCTATTCTTCGTACGGAGCGACGATATATTCCGAGTACTTAGAAATTAAATCTTACTTTATTTTATTCTATTATATTGTATTTTTATTATATTTTTAAATAGTATTTAAGAATAATACCTTATAATTATACGTCAAATCTATATTTGGTCCAATAAGCCCAATTGTTTGTTCTCCATGTAAGTAGCCTTTCCGAAGCCGTATATTGATTATTGGTGCTTCGTATCTTGGATTCGTTCCAATCAGTAAAATAACATCCGCATCTTCAATTTTTGAAATACTATTATTCAGTAAATAATTGCAACGAAGATCAATGCTTACACCACTGTTGGGAAACTGTTGTTCTGTTGTTAAAAGTTCACTATCAAGTGAATTTAATAAATCCTTAACACAAATCAAAGTTTCTGCGTCAGCCATTTTACCGGCTATGGCAGCACACTTATTAGACGAAAGATTTTGCATTGCTCGGGCAGCTAGAAAAGTAAATGTATAAAAATTAAATTAGTCACTTCTATTTAAAATATGAAAAATTGTTTTTATGAATAAGTTTTGGAGGCTTCTTCTTTATATGATTTAAGAGGACAAAACACTTTTATATCCTGAAAATTAAAAGGCTGATTAAAAAATTCAGTTCACTATTTTCAAATAAAATATGAAACTCAAATAAATATTATTGTTTATGATAAAATATACTGAAATTAAAAAAATTGTACAATTAGATTTGAACTCGAGACTGGTAGGCAATCCTCTGATCACCGGACTACAAACATCTACTATACTATTTTGATCCTTGTTAGCTTCATCTAACTTTGTAATTAAAAGATTTGTTCTGCTATTTAAATTGCATACACGGAGAAAACAACGTTGAATCTACTGAGCTCAGTAGAATTTACACAAGATTTACACAACATGGCGAAAGAGCCCAAGAGTACGCGTATAGACTACGCGGGGCGCGAGTACTCAAAAAGTCGGGTTACTCGATCGAATTCTCGACTCGACGAGCTCGAGTCGAGTACCGGGTCAAGTTACTCGAATATTTCAAACTACTCGAATTTTTCGAACTACTCGAATTTTTCGGGTTACTCGAATATTTTGAGTTACTCGAGTTTCTCGCACTACTCGAGATTATTTTTTAACAATATATTTACCAAACCACTCTAAATCTTATAATTATATTCACGCATGGCTTTAAGGCATCCTCAGTAAAGCAGGAAGCAATGAAAGTGAGAGCTCATAAAGCTTATACTAGCGAATTGCTTTTCGTTCGTATATAAACTAAGCAATAAGCTTATAGGTTAAGCTGATCGTGGTCAAGCCCTATAGAAGTCGCAAAAAAATGCACTACTCTTACTGTTCTCGTAACTGCAGTTGTGAATCCCAGTTTGAAAAGCGAGCTACATATATGCTCGTCCGTGGGACGGCCTATTTTCAGGGAAGTGGGGAGACTTGTTTGGCATTCTCGTTCATGCTTTAAAATACGCTGTTTTTAGGGCCGGCAATATAGTCGTGTTCAATGTATTATATACAATGTACGCAACAATGTTATGTGTGTTTATATTACGTATGAATCATGTCTATGTGACTTAACAAACACAGGCTCACAGACAAGAGAATGTCCGTGCGATATACATACATTAACTGGGTTCAAAACAGATCTGGCGCCGCGTAGGAGGAGCTTGCGACTAAGCATTCTAAAATGCATCGGTTAGATTTTGAATAATTTCAACTATTTCACACGAGAAAGAAGAAAAGGAGTTTTTGCGCATTAGCATCGTCAAAGATAGTACTGATGAGAACACTTTGCAGTAAGTATTTGATATTTATATATTTTCGGGGTGGAGTAAGAAATCGTATGATCATTCAACGTATGTCCGAATATTCTTTTTAGATGTATTTATGTATTCATTGTTTTTTCAAACGGATAAGTAGAGTTTAGATATGCAAGGTAGAATTTCCCCCTTAAAAACGATGGATATGTTTAATCTTGGCTTTTAGGGGATACAGTAACCATATGATTCGTAAAGTTTTTAAGGAGGATCAGACGTCTCCCATTATATTTTTAAAACTTAAACAGTTTTGGATGAAACTTAACCAAAATAATCTTGAAATAATTGTCTCTCACTTAGTGTTTTTAGAACATAATATTAACATTATGGAAAAATTCCGCGTTGATTTACTAAGTTCAATATACCTTTGTTATTACGTAATAGTTTTTAATAAAAAATGAATGGGTAAATAGCTGATGTAATAAGAAATACAACAGCAGTAAGAAATAGGGGGGTAAACGATGAAACTGAAGTAAAAAGTAAGTATAATTGTTGAAGTAAAAAGTAATGCGAAAGATTGTAGAATCTTGTATCAACGTATGATGGAGTGAATCAGCTGAAATATATTTGGCTTGCGCGATAAACGTGGCATCGTCGCTTTTGTAATCAGGCGGGAATTCAAACCATACAACTTCTGTACATATAAACTTTATTGAAAAACAACATAAAACATATCAAAACAATCTAACGTTTTTATATTAAACAAATAAGATAAATATTTATTTAATTATAGAATCATAAATCGACTTTATAATTTTTTTATTACTTGAACACCTTGAACACTTTCGGCTAATAAAATAGTTAAGCCTTGAATTCCATCTTTTTTACAAGCTTTGTTGAGGATTCGTCTGGCAATACGAACTTTTGCAATTTTCCTTTTCTTAGGAGTCTTGGAAATATTAATATCGAGTAGTCTTTTTCTTATCATTTTCTAGCGAATTTGCCATTTTTCTTACCTCTGGTTGCGTATATATTATACGGCATTTTTAATATTACAATATACAAACAACCAAAAGTACGGCTTTCAAAGCATTCCAGGTAAGACGTGTGCAGATACTATTTCACGCGGCTACTGCTCAGCTAAGAGTCGCGGGAATGCGACGTTGTCGAATCTCCCGTCGCAGTGCCATATAAAAATGGGTTATCGCTTAGAGAAAACTTTTTTTCTTTTATCATTAATTTACAGAATAATTTTTGTATGTGGCATGCACACAACTATACCTTTTAAATATATTTATTGATACAAATTTGTAATAATAATGGTGCCCCTAAGACACCCCTCAAAATATTCGTCACTCAACGTCTGACCCTCCTTAAAAGTACGAGTGCAATATAAGTACATTTCTATAGTTTTATAGAGAAGGGTAGAAGCAGTGGCGTACGAAAAACAGAATTTTCTGGATTGTAGGTTGGCGATTTTTCAATACTAATATGCTTTCATAAACAAGATTATAGATTTAGCCATAAAACTTTCATAAAACTTTTTCAATTATTGTTTTCTTTGGATATAATTAGTAGTACGATCTGTACATAAATATTCTTTTTTTAAATTACAATTAAATAAATATTGAAATTTTGATGGCCTAAAAAATTTAACTCAAGGTTGTTCAGTTACTAAATTATATTTTATTTCTGTTTAAATTAAATTTGAGAATTTAACAATTTTTAGCCAATACATTACTTTAACATGGATTCAAGCATTACATCGGCACTGCACAAGCATTCATAACTGTCAAACTACAGCAAAAGCTGATGTAAAAGTCGAAAAACCACCACTCGAACCTACATCAAGTGAAGCACAATCACAAGAGCTCTCGCATAGATGATATGTAAAGATTTACAGCCATTTGATGTTGTCCACGACATAGGTTTCAAGTATTTAATGCACACTTTGGAACCTAGATATCAAATTCTTTCTAGAACAACATTTTCAAGAAATGTCATACCATAAATTTATAACGAAGAAGTACAGAAAATAAAAGATAAACTAGTCAATGACCTGTCACGTAATTATAAGCGTTTAAATAAATAAATGTTTACTATTCTAATTTGCATATTAACATTTCAAATATTATATTCCAGATGTAAATGTTCTGAATTTTACTTCAGATGGATGGAACTCTAGAGAAAATTGTGAATTTACAAGTTTGATTATACATTACTTCAAAAAAATGTTAAGCTCGAAAGCATCGTGTTAAACAATCGACATATAATTGGTTCGCATACAGTTGTTAATATAGAACAATATTTGACAGAAATGTTAGAAGAATGGGTTATTGATATTGAAAGAAAGAAAATCATTTGGGTGACAGATAACGCCAAGAATATGATTAAAGCTGTAAACTTAAATGAGAAGAGGAGTAGGACAGCTTGCTTTGCCCACACAATACAATTGGCAGTCAAAGACTGCCGAAAAGATTCACCAAATATTGATGAATTAATAAAATCTGTAAGCCAAGTTGTAGCCCATTTTTCGGATTCTACGAATGCTGCAGAAATTTTGGAGGAATAAAAAAAAAACTTAACCCTGATAATGTTCCCTTGAAATTGATTCAGTAAGTTGACACTAGATGGAATAGCCAATATGATAGGTTTTTAAGGATGCTTGATTTAAGAATCCCAGTAGAAGCTGTGATAACAGAAAAAAGAAATATGACGAGATTGAGAGAAGATGAGTGGGTTCCAATGCAGCTCTTTACAGAAGTTTTTCGACCAATTAAGGAAGCTACTGTACTCAGGAGTGGACAAACTTATTCTACAGCTTCCCAAATTATACCTGTAGATATAAATGTTGATTGTTGGCCAATTACAGTTAAATATTGATAGCTTTAGAGAAAAAAAAAGTACTCTTAAAATCTCTTCTAAATAATATCCAGGTTAAAATATAAAAAAGGATTATTTCTTGTTCGTATATCTTTTTAATAATAAACTAATTTTTTGTATACTTTATAGGCTAGATTAAATGATTACATGGAATCAGAAATTTTGATAACTGCAATGATTGTTAATGCACATTACAAAAACAGGTTGCTTGAGAGTGAAGGTCAAGAAAGAGCTGAAGAAATTTTTAAAAAATTATTGATGGAGAAAGAATTAAATGCGAATAATGAAAAGAAAGTCACAATAAATAAACTACACCAATCCCGAAAAATGGTATTCAATTAGATCATATTATATTATAATTATCTATCTAATTTGATTTGGATAAAATATTTTTTTATTAATTTTTTTGTAGTTACGAAGCCTAATTCATTAATGCAGCTTTTATAAAGAAAGATAGAAGATAATCAAATGACAATAAATTCAATTGAGATGGAATTAACTGAAGACATTTCTCGTTATTTGAGAGAATACTCTTTTGAAAAATGTATTTTAAATTATTGGAAAAACAACACATCATTCCCTAGAATAAAAGAAGTAGGATTGGACTACTTAATTATTGTAGGTTCTCAAGTACCAAGCGAAAGGATATTTTCGACTATAGGAAATATAGTAACAAGCAATAGATCTAAATTATTATGTGATAATGTTGAAACATTAACTTTTTTATTTTATAATTGGAATATTAATAATTAAGCCTCATTATTACTAAAGTTAAATTGATGTTAATTTTATAATTTGATGAATTATGCAAAAATTGTTTCATATTTTTAAGTTTCAAAAATTTAATCGCTTGAAAAAGAAATTTCAAATAAATGATTTATTTTTTATTCATTCTTAAGTTAAATACCCTATTCAAAACTTAATTATTAACTAAGTTATTCCGACTCGAATATTTTTATAATTGATAATACCATTCCTAAGATTTTTATTATATACAGCAAAGAGTCAAGTTCACTTTAAATATCACTATAATATCAAGTATTCTCTTATCACATTTTCAAAGAAAAGTTTCCGCTATAAAATATTAGAACAGATTTAAATATGAACCATTGGAACAGCTAAGATCAAGCTCTTAGGGATGATATTCGCAAAATAGCACAGCACAATATTGTTGAATGTCGAAAAAATCCTTTCTTTATCAATAAATAAAGACAATTAAAAGTCAAAACTTTCAACCTGTCAGTGTAGGTACATGTGGATAATTAAATTATTTTCTATTTATTGTTCATAATTCCAATTCTGTCTAAATAAGCATATCGTGAAAGCAGCCCTACTAACAAAATTGTCCCATAATCTAAAATAATTCAACGGTAAAACTATGATGAGCTTGCGCGATCGACCCAGAATACTGTTCAGTAGTTAGACATGCTTGTGCCGTTGAGACTGCCGCTTTAATACTCGCCACTGCTGTCGTCGGGTATAAAAGCTGGCGTGAAGAAGCGGTTGCCTGCTGATGCTACTTCGTCTAACTGTCAGGAATACCCGAGGGCGAGTTGTTTTACTGAGAGTAGACTGTGCCTAGTTATTTTCATTAGTTCCTTTCTCTTATGTAGTCCTAAAAATGAATAGAAATAAACATTATAAGAATAGAAATAGAAATCTCCCTTCAAATATTGGAGTTATACTCATCTGATCGGAGCCTGGAAGAACACTGAGGTTCACCTAAACTGAATTGGTTTGATCAGGACGCGAGTTACTTTCCACTCGCAGAGAGCTGGATCCGATTATACTTTGGTTCTACTAGGGATTTCGGTTTTCTGCTTATTTCCTTTATTCGCCTTCCTCTATTACAGTGCTGAAAATGCAAGCCAAATAAACATTATAAGCTAGAAATCACTCTTTAAATATTGGAATTACACTTACCTGATCAGAGCCTGGAAGCTGAAGTTGACTTAAAAAGAGCTTGTTTTATGAGGATGCAAGCTTTCGTCCATTCTTATAGTGCGGTAGAGCTGATTATCCTTTGCTTGTACTAGATGTTCCGGTTTCCTACTTGCTTCCATCATAACCTTTATTCTTATGCAATCCTAAAAATTCAAGACAAATAAAAATTATAAACTAGAAGGAATTTAGGTAAGTTACACTTCTATGATTAAAGAAACTAGTCACTAGATCAGTTCCATCAGTATATGACTTCTTTTTTTTAATTCTACTAATCCAGCCAAAGCAAGCACTAGAAACTTTTAATCCCACCACAGTCACCAGATTACTACCTCTTCATGCTCCTAAAGAATAGAACAAAAACCACGAATATAAATGTTTGAATTTGAAATACTATAAGGTTATAGTACATAAGTCTATATCTACTATAAAACAAGATAAATGACACAATAAAAAATTCATTGTAGCGAGTACCAGGATTTGAAAAAAATTAATACTCTTATGGTGTCTTCGATTGAGAAAATGTTCTAGCCAAGCCTAAACTGTATTTTATTGTATATTTATATGAAATATACCATCATAAAATTTAAAACCTCTATCTTTATTTACAGTGGATTGATGAATGATTTCAAATAAAAAGTATGAAATTTGCTTTTGTCGGTTCCTGATGAAATATGAACGCAGTCAATTGTAATTATAAGTTGTTAAGTCTGATTTTAACTTATTCAGCAACCTTTGACTCCTCGAAAAACATATTTAGTCCTTTTTACTTGAAATCATTCACCAATCCACTGTAAATAAAGATAGAGGCTTTAACTATTTTATGAAGGTATATTTCATACAAATATACAATAAAATACAGTTTAGGCTTGGCTAGAATATTTTCTCAATCGAAGACACCATAAGAGTATTCATTTTTTTTCAAATTCTGGTACTCGCTACAATGAATTTTTTATTATATCACCTATCTTGTTTTTTATACTAGACTAGATATAGACTTAAGTACTATCACCCAAATATTAGTTACGAATCATTACTAGTTTAACTAGCGAGTATAGTAGTACATCTCCAGTTTCGAGGACGAATTATTTGCCGCGAATTCGATTAAAACTCGGGAAGAACTCGGGAAGCCAAAGTCACCAAAATAACCTCAAATTACGAAATTACTCTCCGTATACTTTCACGCTGTAATCGTACATTTAAGAATAATTTAAGAATAGTAGAACAGATTACGAATTCTAGCACTTAACACCTCGTCGTAACTACCAGTCTATCCCACTAAACACTTGTACTTGCTAGATTTCGTCATCTTATCAACACGCAAACGGTCGACTGCATCACTCCAGAATTGGCTTCGGAACCGGCGTCACTGTGCGCAACAGCTTCTTTACCTCGTATCTGAATCGTATTTTGTGATTGTAGACACAGAATATAACGCTCGACAGTCGTTAGGATACGTCCACATAAACGTTAGCATTTGTGGATCTACGATGGGTTGTCGGGTTTGATTTTTGCAGTGCGATCTATATACACAATTTCGTTTTCCAAATGAACGAACAGATCAGCAGACAAATGAACAGACCAGTAGATAATCGAACAGACCTGATCTTCCGCATGAGCTGGACAAGTTCATCCGGAATCCGTTCATTATTAAAAGTGTTTTGGATTTTTATAATCAACACGAATACGATCAGATAAGTGACTTAGAGTATAGTATAAATTATTATGATAAAAACATATTTCTTTGTTTTCTTATTTTTCTGTTTTCAGGATAAAAAAAACAGTATTTTGATGCGCAAAGAAGTTCAACGAGAGGTTAGGATAGCCTGAAGACATTAAAAGGTTCCAAAAGCTGGATCAAACCACTCGGAATTCGGTGTCGGCCTGCACGTTTATTAATTATTCTTGAGTATTAAATTATTTGAGGTTATAGGTATATGATCTAGTGCGTCATCAGTGATTTAATAACGCGATCTATTTTAAGTTTGTAATCAGTGTGATTTTCTTCAGGTTTACAAGTTATTTAGTTGATGACTTAAATGTCATGTATGCGCTGAGAGCTATTTGTTCATCACTAGCCATTCAAACACCCGGATACAAGCAAGACCTTTATTCTCACAGCATGGCATTGATCATCAAAATAGATATCTATTTCGATACCTGGGGATTAACGCAGTGCTGGATTCACACTACTTTTTATTGGTGGTGGGCATTACCAGCTGTTTCAACTATTGAAAAACAATCTTATAGCTGGATTTAGACTGCCTGGCATTAGTGGTTGAGTTAGATATAAACTGCAAGTAATGCTGCTTGGCGTCGCTGGATGCTTCAACCACCTGAAGATGGCCCTGGAATTAAATGTACACTTTCTGGTGGTACTAGTTGACGTCACTAGATCCTTTCACTAAATAAATAATTCTAATTGCGCGTAATGTGATTATGACTATACGGTTGGCTTTCGTTTTTATGATTGTGATTCAGTGGTTCTACATACATGGTTGGTTTTCGTCTTTATATATGAACCATGTGACTGAATCAATGTGCATTGGTGGCTCTTTATGATTGCTTTTCATCGATGCAATATACTCCAATATAGTCCAATGCATAAAAATAGACGCAAAAAAGTATAAACTGAGAGTTTTATACTCTTATAAAGTAAACTGATAAAAAATTATATTTTAGAAAAGATTGAAGTAACAATAGTTGAGTAGCTTACAAAAATTTTCCATCAATCGGCAATTTGGTAAAAGTTTCAACTTTGTAAGTAAAAGACATGAGTGAATAATAAAAATACTGGCTGATTCTGCATGTGAAAAGGATAAAAAAGGTATCTTATGTTTTTTATAAACCTAATAGTTTTTGAATTAAAAATAACTTAATGTTGAAAAAGTCAAGTTTATTTATATTTTTATAAACATATATAATATAAATAAACTTGACTTTTTCAACATTAAGTTATTTTTAATTCAAAAACTATTAGGTTTACAAAAAACATAAGATACCATTTTTATCCTTTTCACATGCAGAATCAGCCAGTATTTTTTTTATTCACTTATGTCTTCTACTTACAAAGTTGAAACTTTTACCAAATTGCCGACTGATGGAAAATTTGTGTAAGCTACTAAAAATTCACATTTATTTAATCATGTACCTCATAATACATTATAAAGTTATAATTTTCCTATATTTAATAATATACCTAACATTCAAATATCCAATTATTCAAGGTCAGATAATTTCAAGAAAATTGAAAATTTCGATCTACTCGAGTTTTTCGAGTAACTCGAAAATCTCGAGTAGATCGAAAAATTCGAGTAGCTCGATAAGTTCGGGTACTCAATTTTTTCAAAAAACTCGACTCGAGTTTTTTGAGTACTACTATTATACTCCGCATGTGCAAACCCGATAGAGTAGGAGGGGGGAAGAGAGAAGTCGCTGCGGCCAGGTGTAGACGAACATGTGTAAACTTTCTACGTATCTGATGCGCGCCCACTGCGCATATTTTTTTTTTATGCTCGAGTAGTTAAGTAGATTCTACTGAGGTTACGAGTACCCTCAATGTTTATTTTTTCTCCGTGTAATGTTTAGAGAAGGTTACAGTTGCTGCATTATTGTTTCATTAACAAATAGGCATGAATTGATAAACGTGATCTAATAACGTATGACTATACGTAAGGCTTGTATCCAATAAGCGTTACACGCCTGGTCAGGAACGGATATAACGCAAGAGAAGCCGTAAAATTATTTTACTCAGGCCGGTGTTAAAATAAGTTATTATTAAGAGAAATGTTTAAGAGTGAATCAATACATTTTACAGAATGAATAATTGAGTTAGCTTAAGCAGAAAGCGAGGGCGTTTACGAGCCGCAGACGAGTCCATAAAGCACACACACACACACACACGTGTACATGATCATATACAAACACACACGCATACCTAGAATTAGGACAAAAGTAGTCGTTTTACGACCGGCGTGTGAAAAAATGCGGCAGCGGGCGCAAAAATACTTTAGTAAGTACTCTCATTTCGAGTAGCGAAATTGGCAAATCCTCTGAACTCGCGTGAAATTCAACAAGTGCAATTTGAAACGCGAAAATCAGTACATGCGTTACAAAAAATATGGTGTGCACCAAGGGCTAAGCTGGCTTTTTAGCCTCGTGTGGTTGCAGTACTCGTCTGCGGCTCGTAAACGAACTTTCCGTCCGCTCGGTCTAACTTGACTTGACTCGTACTGCAAACTCCATACTCGGTCTAAAAAAGCCCACTTTACGCCCTTGGTACACAATATACTATTATATTGAGGCTACATGTAATTTATTACACTTGACATAAAATAATATGATTGTTGAAATATTCTAGTTACAAAACTAAATCTCGGATCGTACTCGAGAATAAGAAAGGTCCTATTATACGTTTTTATATTTTATGACTAGCTCGGGTTGCGGGGTGCCGCGACACGTAGCGCGACACGGACTTCTTGAAGGGCCTTGCCATCTGGAGTCTACCCGACGAGCTAGAATAGGACTATTGTTTTTAGGCGGTTTTACTGCATCGCTATGCACCGCCGATACGCGCTAAGCGTTTAGTCTACGACTGAGCCTCATAGAGTTTAGATGTGCTCCGTACTCCTTCTATGTGCTACTCAGAATAAAAGTCTAATATAAAAGAATATTCTGAGTTTAATATAAATTATTTAACCCATTTCCAATAATGATAAAATAAAACGGCAGACGAGTGCACAGGTGCAGTGGAAGATTTTTGCTAGATGCGCATGGTTTGAGTACGCACCGCAAGGCGGTGTGACGGTCGAATTTAGCACATCTTTTTAACACTCTATCGGCAATCTCTCTATTAATATCTGTCCTGACAAAGATAATGCAAACTTAAATAACCAAAAGGGTAATCGTGTCATTGCACTATCAGATGGAAGGACCTAGAACATCTTGCCACCCCTTTTTTATGTATCATTACATTAAACCTAGTATCGTAAAAAAATCTTAAGACTTGAGGAGAAAAGGGTACTTTTTTGGGGCATGATATTATGATTAGATCTCGATACAAGTGCGTATAAGGCTTTTTTACTTATGTATTGTGTGACCGTCAAGTTCAAAAAAAGGCTGAGCGTCAAATTATTTTTCATTAAAAATGCTCTCATAACTGAAAAACAATAATTTTTGGGATTTTAAAGTGGCTATTGAATGCAAAAGTCAATAAGGTATGTAATCAAATTATAATTACACTTTTTCTATAGCTAAAACTGAGATAGGAAAAGCAACATATTTCCAATGTGTCTTTTTTTACATTATTATTATTAATTACACATGACGGTGGTTGGTATAAGGACGGGCTGTGCGAGTTCTACAAATAATTATTTATTAATTTCGTAACCAGCATAAGCTCGAGAGCTTTTATTGTTACTAGAGGTTGAAACGCTGGGGTTTGTTCGGCAGCCCAGCGCTCTCTAAATCTAGTCTCGCGCGCCGTCACACCCCCAATGCATACACGGCGGCGGGCCGCCTCGGCCCAGGGCGCTAGGCATAGAGATGCCGAGGATCCCGCGATCCCCTTTCGGTGTGAGCGCCACCGTGTGTTGGGGCCCGGCGGCGCGGGAGTTGAGCTCGGCTAGCTCAAGGAGCGGGTGGGGTATCGATCAGGGTCGTGGGTTATAAAACTCGTTAAAGCTTGCTGCGGGTATGATATGTCGTCTTTATTTCTCATTTATTCTTTTAACAACCAACGGCAACCCGCCGAGAATCTACGGCCTCTACAATCCAGAGGCACTACGCTGGCTTAATTAATTATTATGCGGTGAGCCACACCGCCGGTCGAGGTCATCGTGAAGGAAAGCGAACCTACACACGCGGCCCCGCAACAACTTTTAGAAAGTCTTATCTCCTTCCGGGGAGATCACTCGCGCCCACCGAACAATCGACGCCGACGCCACGCTCGTCAGCGCGCCGCCCGCCGACTTGACGGTGCGACCCGCCTCGCCCCTCTGGTCGTCTACCGGCCCCGACGACCAGCGCGTCCGTCGCGGCGTACTCTCGCGAGTTATGCGATTCCCCGACCCATCAAACGCTTATTTTTCCATATGCCGCATCGTGCAAACCCGCTCCCTCATTCTAATTCCCGAAAACCATTTACGATATGACGACCTCGACACGACCGCGCGACGACACCCAGTACTCACTCATACTTTACGCACACGCTCGTGCATCCTAAGAATTATTTAACGGTATTCTGATAAAGGACTAACTTCTCGCTAAACTACTTACTAACGGTAGCTCGGTAGCGTGCTGTGGTCGGTAGCTGGTTGAAGTGGCGGGAGGGACGGGGAAAACGATAGCGGGGAGGTGCGATACGGGAGGAAAACGATAGCGAGGAGATATACGCCCTACCTGGGCAACGATAGCGAGGACTTGTGCGAGAGCGAGGGCGTGGGAGAGGCAAACGGTAACCTGAATGAAGGATAGCGATAGCGTCAAGGGAACGATAGCGAAGACGATCGAGAGCTAGGGCGTAGAACAGGCAAACGGTAGCTTGAATGAAAGGCAACGGTAGCGTCAAGGAAACGATAGCGAGAACGATCGAGAGCTTAGGCGTGGAACAGGCAGACGGTAGCTTGAATGAAGGACAACGGTAGCGTCAAGGGAACGATAGCGAGAACGATCGAGAGCTTACATCAATCGCAACCGGCGACGAGTCCTCACGGCACTCGGCTCGCCGCCATTACCGCGTTCGTCGAGATACATCGCGTCACACTAACCACGTCGCGTCGCGTTCACCCGAGGCACAGCCGCACTAGTTAGTTCGCACGCTATTACACTGTTACTTACTTGCTACGATAGCGAGAGTGAAGGCGAACTGCAATGGCGCACGGATGCGGATGCTTCGAGGTCGATCGAGAGCTGAGGAGAGAGCGTAGGCGTCCTATCGGTGGAAGCAATCGGAGCGAAAAGAGAACGAGCTCTCCTCATGCAGCAACACATGGCAGCGGGGCCAGCGCTGCGCGCGCTCCCCACGCGAACTATTCCCCCCTCTACGCGCCTACTCGTGGCTCGACCTGCCACGTCGCGCGGTTGTCGGTGCCTCGCGGCGCAAATTCTCGCTTGTAACGTGTAGTCGAACTACCACGTTACAAGGTATATTGGATAATGTAACGCAGACAAGTGGATGTTAGTGCATCCGAGGTTTATGCGGACGATCGTCTGAACGCGCTGTCTGCTAAAGCGGACAGGTTTGTTTGTGTGTCCGCAGTTACGAATTTCGGCTCACGGACTCCTGTCTCCGGCTATAGAATCTCGGGCGGTGTATTGTCACAGTGAAATGTCCTCAATTAGATGTACACTCGATGGTAGTTAAATCTTGTGGAATGTTTTTCAAATGCTCTAATCAGATTGCCAGATTCATAAATTCTAACCAATCAAACGCACGATTTCAAAAACGATTTACAATAATTAATTATATTCTATAATAGTAGTTATAGCTACTAGTTGACAGGACCAGTTTTAAAATTGTAGAATAAAATAGAAATAAATTTTCAGTATTAAAAAATGTTTTCAAAGTCTTTGTAATTATTTGACAACAGTATTAATTATATTAACAAAATCTAACAATAAAACAGTATTAAATCCCTAGCAAAAAATAAAAATCAAAACAACTGAAGAAAAAAGTTATGAATTGCAGATGATCCGGTGCCTGTAGTGTGCATTGTCCTATCCTCAGACGTCTTGGCGTCTTTGCAAAGGTAGCACCTTATCTGTTGAGCTTCTGTCAGGGCCTTACATTTAGCTTTCAAGTGCCCGTAGTCGAGGCAGCGGTAGCATTGCGTAACGCTCGCTCGAACCCGCACTCGGCAGTTTACACAGCCGATGCGTATATTTCCCTTGTTGAGCAGGGCGTCAGCCTTGGTCTGGTCCAATTCAACTACTGCCATCCTCTGCTCTCTCGTGTTTGGCTCGAACAGATGTATTTTGACATCCTCTTCGCCACAGTCCGTCACGGATGCGATAGCACTATTGACCTCTTTCTTTGTCGTTAGTCCATCGATGTCCCTAATCTCTAGTGTTGTCCTGGAGATTTTGTTCTCAATCGTGCCTACTTGTCCGACGGCTTTTTATAATGACTTCATTTTGTCGTTGCTCCTACCTTCCCCCACCAGAACGCCACTTTGTCTTGTTTTACGGACGAACTTGACCTCCGTATTCAGTTCTTCCGGCTTTACCTGCGGCTGCATCTGTCCCAGAATGTTTAAAGACTCTGAAAAAGCTGTATTCGGATATTATGGAATTTTGCGATGACCTACCCAGTTAAGCCAAAGTCAGACGATGCTGAGTGCATTGTCGACTTCATGGCGAAATGTAAAAATATATGCGGAAAAGATGAAAAATTGTGTTACTTAGATTGCGATTAAGGGGTTCAGTCTGGGTTAAATCCTGCAAAAAAAAAAAAAAAAAAAAATATTCGTCTGATAAAATTTTGTTCCTTCAGCACAAGTCGAAGTCGAAAGCGCCCTCGACTCCGACTTGTGCTAAACACCTCACCCACGCTTGACGCGAGAAGATTACGTACGGGAAAGGATGGGTCGCATAACATACTTTAGCGTACATCTGTCACCAAACCTAACTGCCACCGACTATACAAGAAAACTATGTTTGATAAGGTTTTGGGGAATCGTCGTCCCACATATAAGCCACATATAAGGGAATATGTCGGTCGGGGTTTGGTCTCTGAATTTATTTATAAACTACTCTAACGCTTCGTCGCGCATTGCTCTAGCATCTTCCTCTTTTCCGAGTAATGCTTGCAAATCTTTGAAGTGATATTCGCCCTGTAATCGTCTACGGAGTCTCGCGAGTCTGTCTGTTGTCGGCCCGTGTAGATCGAGATTTAATTCTTTCAGCGCGCGTTCTAGTTCTTCTTCGTTGACTGATGTGAGAAAATTGTCGATTCTGTGTGGGAGTATTTCGTCGATCTCCGACATTTTGATTCGAGTGTTATTAATTTTCTTTCATCGAATTATGCCGCGAATGCGTTTACTTAATATGTGTCTCGCGATAAAGTCGGACTAGACGCTCAGTTTCTGCCTGACCAGCGGCAACTCGAATTTGTTTACCTGGCTTATGCTTAAGTGTGAGAGAACGAAAATGTCATTCGTGCTCGAAAATAAATTTTTGTGCGCGTGTCTGGAAATCGAACAACTAATTGTCTTCCGCACTGGGCGATTTTTCACTCTCATACAATAATCATGCGTACACATATAAGTTTATTTCACTTCGCAGTGTGAAAAGATGAAAATTTTCGATTTGAATTTTGAAATATTATTTCGGCTTGCGTGTGCCGAGTGTTTCGAATTCGGCGACGCTGTGTCGGCATTCGAGCGCTCGCTTTGTTTACATTCGGCGGTTGGCTTGAGCCTCTCCGCGATGCTACGCCGATAAAAGAGAGTAAGCGTCGCTGCTGGGCAAAGATCATCGACGACGTAGAGAAAGACCCATTTAGCGATGGATATACGATCATTACACGAAATATGAGTGTAATGAAACGCGCGGAACCGATGAAA
Organism: Trichomalopsis sarcophagae; assembly: GCA_024372645.1. Classification (NCBI taxonomy): domain Eukaryota; kingdom Metazoa; phylum Arthropoda; class Insecta; order Hymenoptera; family Pteromalidae; genus Trichomalopsis; species Trichomalopsis sarcophagae. The sequence goes on along the minus strand of QLSS01000836.1, from coordinate 6,340 downwards.
GCAGAAACGATGGAAAAAGTAATCGTGGGCTGTTTCCCACACATCCACAGGCAGAAGCGGCAGAAATACCGGCAGACGAGATACCTCCTTTCATAGAAGGCGAACTTATCGTGGAAACTTCGTCCCTCAAGAGCGGTAGGGCACCGGGATTGGATGGTATCCCCGCGGAGGTGCTCAGGATAGTCGCGTTGCAATTGCTTGAGCTGCTCTTGTAGATGTACAACCAGTATTTGGTGCAGGGAGTTTTAAGCTTGCGGTGGAAATGACTTGTACTAATTAAAAAACCAAAAAAAGAAGCGGGCTTCGACACCTCTTATAGACCACGTCTTTTAGACACAATGGGAAAGACGGCGGAAGCTCTGGTTAAACCGCAAATACTAAGCGCAGTACGCGAAGCAAGAGACCTTTGTGATAAACAGTATGGCTTTAGAAAAGGGCGATCGACCATAGAAGAGAGGTAACAGACACGGTAAAGAAAGTAGAAGAAGTTGGACGAGATATCATGATTCTGGTAATGTTAAACCTAAAAACACGTTTAACTCGGCAAGATTGAGAATTTTAGAATCATTCGGTATGCCGCGATACATTATGCGCCTTACAAAATATTATCTGAGGGATCGGGTTTTTGAGTACGAAACAAAAGAAGGGCGTGAAAAAAGACCTATAACTGCAGCAGTAGCACAGGGTTCAATCTTGGGGCTGGACTTCTGGGGTATCCTGTACGATGTGTTTCTGAAACTGGAAATGCCCATGACGGGGGACGTAATGCTCGTTAGATACGCCGACGACGTGGCCGCGGTTATAATAGCACGGAATGTGGGCATTGCGCAAGCGAGGTTAAACGCGGTCATGAGCAGAGTGCTATGGTGGATGGCAAACCACGGATTAACTTTAGCACTTGATAAGACCGAAATTGTCTTATTCACAGGAAAGCGGATACCGACCACCATACCCATGAAGATAGGCAGCGAGACCATAACGACGAAACAATCAGCTAAGTATCTAGGAATAACTCTAGACACGAAATTGAACTACGGGGAGCACCTAGATCGCGTCTGTAAATAAGCCACGACTAGAATTGCGTAACTTAGCCGACTCATGGCTAACGTCCGTGGGTCTAGGCCAACTGTTAGGCGGCTACTCATGGCGATCACTAACTGTACCCTGTTATATGGAGCAGAGGTGTGGGCCGACGCTATGACTATGAATAAATATCGGAAAAAGATTATGGCGGTACAGCGAAGGGGGGCCCTTAGAATAGCATGATCCTACCGGACGGTCGCGGCCGAGGCATCGATGGCAATCGCGGGAGTAATCCCCGTAGATCTTCTTGCGATTGAACGCAAGCGGATCTACGAGGCTCGTTTAGCGTCGAATAGCACCTCGATTGCCGCAGAAGAAAGAGAAATAACAATGCGTAATTGGCAGACTAGGTGGACTGATTGTCCAAAGGCTAGATGGACTAGGACCCTTATAAAAGATGTAGGCCCGTGGGTGGACAGGAAATGGGGAGAGTTTTACCTTACAACTTTTTACAACTTTTACCATACCTAGTTTTTTTCCGGTCACGGATACTTTAGTAGCTACTTGTTCGCGATGAACAGGGTGGCATCACCGAGGTGTAAGTATTGCGGTGACGAACAGGACGACGTGAGGCACACGTTTTTTGACTGCCGTCACTGGGCTGAAAAGCGTAGAGCACTGAAGCTGACGATAGGGGCGTTCATGCCTGAGACTGTAGTCGAAACGATGCTTGACAGCAAGCAGAACTGGGACGAGATAACGGCGTACGTGGAGACGATTCTCCGCGCCAAAAATAATGACGATTTTTTACAAGACTAGTTGACGGCTAGCACAGCTTAAGATATGCGACCCCCCGAAGGAATGTGAAAGCGGTTACCGGGGGGGTTTTCGCGGCCCTATGAGAGGTAAAGTTTTAGTGAGTATGCCTGGCGTTGTCCCGCGTCAGGAGAGTCTCACACACGGGGAGCCTCGCACGGCTCCTGGTCATTATAAGGATGGTCATGGTTTTCTTAATCAAAACCACAGCTTTATTAGCATCGTCTTAACGCCAGTTAGCATGGCGCCCATATAGTCCGGAACAAAACAGTTCGCAACATCATAAAACGATATAGTTGCTGCTATTGTTGGTCCTTCGACTCTTTTAACGTGAACTAAATCATTATTATGCATGTATGGGACAAGACTATACTAAGGTCCAAAGTTAAACTGTGAAATCATTGTTAATCAGATATTATGACTTTATTGAAATCTTCCAACGATCATGAGACCTTCTCTCACAAGTTATTGCCGAGAACTAACTCTAGTCATTAAACGCCGCCGAAAACTCAGGCTCGCTAAAACAAAGAAGCTTTCCCGAGGACTACCGAAGGGACTCGAAGCAGTGCGCGCGCTCCTTTATATCTGTAGCTATACACACGCAGTCATGTGCCCACGCGAACGCCTCCCGCGACTCGAATCTCTGGCCTGGCAGTCACAGATCAGCCCTTTAGCCTCTCCGCACTGAAAGTGACCCTCAAAATCCGCGGAGTAAAACTACTAGAGGAGGTCGTGGCAGTTTGGGAATGATTATAAAATCACTCCTATTGGCCTGAAGCCACGAATCGCATTGTCGATACGCGTACATGAGAGCCGGAAAAACGTTCGCTAAGACTACTAATAGGTAGAATATATTATTAATAAATAATAAATACGCCGCACTTGCTTTTATCCCTAGTAGACCTCGGTTACGTCCGGAACAATGCATATAGAGTATTATTTACATTTTGCCAAATATATATCTAAAATAGGAGATATTTTATTAATTCATTATTATTCATAATTCAACGCGAACAACTGTAGAATATACCAAGTATATATATATACACACACGCACAAGGAGATAATTAATTTGTTTATTATTAATTCGTATATATCTACTTTTACTATTATATTAAAGTATACCTAATCTACTGTGCCGCAAAGCCATTTACATCTTTTGCTTCCTCCTACAGGAAGCATTGTAATAGTAAAATTTTGAGTTTCGTTAAAACTTCTAGAAAATACTTTTTGGTGTGTTAGAAGTTCAAATCACGTGTTTTTAGAAAATGTTTGTATGGATGTGTGTGTGTGTGTGTGTGTGTGTGTGTAGATATACCGTAATATTTCTGGAACTACTCGGTCAATATTAATAAAATTAGACATGCATGTATATTTTTGGATTCTGAATTCGGGAAAAACATTTATTTTAGATTTTTCTAATAATTTTTCTTTTCGTGGCCAATTTTTGATTTTTGAAAAACGATATTTCGCGTTTTTTTCAATCATCCCATCGTTACAAACAATTCAGCTAATATGCATTTGAAAGAAAATAAAATGCCCTACTTTTTCCCGTTTGGTCCTCGGGATCGACCGCTTTGTTCGACAGATAAAATGAAAAAGGTGATTTTTCATTTTATCTAAAATATTTAAAGTATTTTTTTTTAAATTCATATCCCTGAAACTAAACATTATAACCTAACGAAAAAAATCATGTCGATGGGTCACGTGTTAAACTTTATCCCATTAAAATTTCAACTGATTTAACTACTTATTTTTTCAGTAAAAAATCAAAAACTGGAAAAAATGAGTTTTTTTGTGCCTCGATTACGGAAGTAAAAAGACTTTATTGCGCTTGAGATTTTGGGAAAAAGTAGATATTTTATGTGTCTTGGCTAAGTTCATTGTGTAGCTTTCAAACCCCTATGGTTCTTAAGATATCTTAAATTTGTTCATATCTTCAGAAAATTCCTCGTATCTCTAAAACAATGCAGTCAAATGCTTCAAAATTTTATTTGGTGATTAACCATATAAAAAGCTAAAATGTAAAACCTAATTTTTCTTAAAACTTTTTCTTCCTCTTATATGGGTGTCCTTGCACGTCATTAAAGTTTCTCCCTATTAATATATATATATATATATATATATATATATATATATATATATATATTAGAAATAAATCTTTTCTTTTGTAGTTGCCCTGTACTCAATTCCAACTCATTCAGATCCACAATATTTTGTATTATTTTTTAATTGCTGCTTCAACAAAATAATCGAAATTGAAAATATTTAAATAAGCATTAACATTGTATATTGAAATAATATTTTATTTATTGGAACTATAAATTTAGTTGGAGGAAGCGACATGCCAATGAATTGGCAGCGGTTTTTTCAATAACTGAGAAATTTTAATTATTTATTAATATTTATAATTTATAGCGCATTATTTACACGTTGCCCGTATATATTTGAAATAGGAGATGATACATTTGTTTATTATTAATTTGTATATTGTAACGGGGTTCACTTTCGGGGGAAAAACTCGGAGAAGACACGTTCGCACCTATGGCCGGAAGCTATCTGTCCGTCCGACGGACCGCGACTTATACGCGAGGCCCCGAATATTGCCTCGCGCTTGCGCAACGTCGCGTTCCAACGATGCGCGAATCTACCTGATTTCGCACCTCGTTACAATATGTCTATTATATTAAAGTATACTTAAGGTATCTGTGTGCGGTGAATTCATTTATCTATTTTCTCAATAACTGACATATTTTATTGACTTATTATTAATTTAATATTTCATGATATACGATATTTTTGTATATATCTTATTTGCATTATCATTATTTTTACTTTTATTCTGAAAACTTGAATTTTTCAAAAGTAAAATTGTCGAATTGTTTTTTAACGTTACCCTGGATAATGCTACATATAATTGACGGCCTTTTGAAGAAGTCAAATCAATCCGTGGTATTAAAACAACTTTACCAAATTGTTTACTGCTAATTATTTCTGCCTGTATACAAAATTGCATCATTTTCATTTATAGCACCTACTTTGAAACGTAACTTATTGAGGCGGTAGGCTATTTGGCGTAAGTGAATTATAAAATTATATTGGTAACATCTCTGCTTCGCATGAATCTACACTTACATACTCTCTTATATCGCCTTGTATCCTATTTAAAATGTTATCATTTATTTTTAGTACATTATTGTTTTTCGGCGATAAAATTACTCTTTTGCAAAGTTTATTGGCATTTCAAATTTGTTCGAAAATTTTTCTATCTCCGATTATTAATAAACATTGTTTAAACTCTTTGACAAAATGACTAACTCTCACATTATCTTTTAAAGTAGTTATTTGGAATTTACTCCATAAATGACTAGTTTTTACACAATTTTCAATAATTTTTCTTTGATTTTTATGTTTGATAACAAGTAGTATTTATCGGAAGATACCTGATACAATCATTACTTTGCTACCAAATTCGATGCCATTATTACATAAGTCTATGAATAATTTATCCACTGCCTGCAAAGCATGTTTTCATGTCATTGTTATTTCATTCTGAATGTAGACTTCTATATTTTTCTGATTTTTTCTATGTATTAAGTTAGGAGTAATGTTGCACGTTGAATCTTTATTTATATTTAATGGTAATTTAAAAATTACATGTAAAGTTTTTCCTTATATTAATAAATTTGCTGCTATACCAGTCCATGCTACTGGTAAAACACTTATTTGTTCTTCATTTAAGCTCCGATCGTAGCTCGGTAACACAAAGACGTGCTAATTACAATTAATAAAAATGGAAATTTTCACAAATATTAAAATTAACCTACATAATTTTAGGGATACTTGGAGAGGTCAATAATGTGATGTCTGCCAAATATAGTTATATTTCAAATTTTATGCAACGAAAAATAATTTGAAAGTTTATATATTACACACGTGTTCTATTGTAAAAAAGCATGTTCTTTCAATTTAGAGTTTTCTTATCGCATTTTATAATAAATGTGCATCAGCAAATAATTTTATTTTAATATATTTTGAGATATTATCAACTTTTATTTCTATATATACTTGGTAGTCGTAATGTATCTAATAAAATTTTATAAATATTGTTACAGTTTTTAATATTGTAAAAAGTTACGAGTGTTTGGCGCGAACCTCGAATCTCCGACTTGCAAGTCGATGCTCTTCTCGAGCTGGTTTCTTATTGCTATTAGACACCCGCGACGTGTCCACACGTAACAATATCAATTTATCTATAAGTTTTTACTATAGGTATTATTCTGTTTTTTTTTTTTCAATATTGTTGTCAAAGTTTTGATTGGTATTCTTCTGGCGGTCATCAACACTATCATCAAAACTACTGGAAAATTAGTAACTTATTTGTATCTGTATCAATTATTTATTTTTATTTGTAGATATTCTTAAAATATATCTTATTTTAAATTTTATTTTATTGTAATTTCAGATAAATAATATATATATATATATATATATATATATA
>QLSS01000835.1:0-29009 GCA_024372645.1 Trichomalopsis sarcophagae | reverse complement strand
ATTTTATTTTGACACAAATTTTCTCATTTGGGCCCATAGTGCGGCGTGCTGACGAGCGTGGCGTCGGCGTCGATTGTTCGGTGGGCGCGGGTGATCTCCCCGGAAGGAGATAAGAATTTCTAAAAATTGTTGCGGGGCCGTGTGCGTAAATTCGCCCCTCCTCACGATGTCCTCGACCGGCGGTGTGGCGCACGGCATAAAAGTTAATTAATTCAGCGTAGCGCCTCTGGATTGTAGAGGCCGCAGGTTCTCGGCAGGTTGCCGTGGTTGTTAAAAGAGTAAATGAAGAATAAACACGACATATCATATCAGCAGCAAGCTTTAATAAGTTTTATAACCCACGACCCTGTTCGTTACTCTACCCGCTCCTTGAGCTAGCCGAGCTCAACTCCCACGTCGTCGGGCCCCAACAAACGGGGGCGCTCACACGGAAAGGGGATCGCGGGATCCTCGGCATCTCGATTCCTGGCGCCCTGGGCCGATGCTGCCCGCCGCCGTGTATGCAATTGGGTGTGACGGCGCGCGAAACTAGAATTAAAAACGCTGGGCTACACTAGCAAACCATAGCGTTTCAATGTATGGATAGAAGACAATTAAACCGGCAATGAAAAAGAGATTCAAAATTAGTATTAGTAGTAGCAGACACAAGAAAACGAGAATCAGAAACTCAAATGGGATACTAGAAAATAAAAATAGAGGGCAGATGGTATGAGTAGGATAAAAAAGAGGGAAGGGTAGTGAATGAAGAGGAAAATGTTTCGTTAATAATAAGGAAATTAGAAACGGGATAAGAATAAAATTTTGGAATATGTCAGGGACCAACAAAGTCAGGGGGATTAAGAATTACTTAGATGAATTTGAAATAATAGCGTTGCAGGAAACTTGGATGGAAAAGGACAAGGAGAAAGACTAGTTAAATAAGTAAGATAAAATAAAAAAAGCAAAGAAATATGTTTAAAAACAATCCCTGATTTTCAACTAGGTCCAAAAAATAATCTGTTCATATGGATGTGACTACTTTGCAATTGGAGAATGTAAATGTAGAACTTGCGAAGAAAAATGTAAATGGATGAAGTCATGTGTATTAAGGTTTATGATTATTTAATATATTTGGCATTTAAGATAAATAAACTCAATTTTATATCATATCCTTATCTATCTATTATATAAAAACAAGTGTAAGGATTATAAGCGTTCGTAGCCATAATTAAGATTATTTTATTATTCAATAATAACTATTTTTTGCTACAAACTAAAATTCTAAAAAGACAAGCAATATTCCTGACTACTAAACAATGTAAAAAAAGTCTGCAGGCTTTTACTAGTGCTTTAAAAAATTATATTTAATTTATACCACCGTCAAACCTCGAAAATTTAAAATAGAAACCTTACTTGCTAATATTAATTTTCGATAATAATCAGGACTTGTAAGTTTCATTTTCAAATGCGATGCTAATCGTTCGTCAGCTGACTTATTTACGTATAGTATAGATCACAAGCATAGTACTAATAGAGAAATGTCTATTTTTTAAAAAAGAGTTGCTTACTAAATGTATGTAATTAATTCCATGTGTCAAAAGAAAGATTTTTCATAGATTTAGTATTTTCTTAAAGTATTAATTAAACCCTTACGCGTTGATGAACTTCATGATGCATTTACGATCGTAGATTTTTCTTCGCGCACCACCTGCCTCGGGTAGACCAATGGAAGCTATCGAACCTTTGTTAGCAGGTTTTTTTTTCAAATTTGATGCTATTTGTTTATAAGCTGTCTCATTTTCCGTATGCTATGGCTCAGAAAGGTATTAGAAATATGAAAAATTAGGTTTACTCAGAAAAAGCTGCTTACTAAATGAATGTGATCAATTCCATGTGTTAAAAGAAAGTTTTTACAGAGATTTAGTATTTTCTTGAAGTATAAATTTAGTTCTTACGCGTTGATGATATTTGTGACGCATTTACGATCGTAGATTTTTCTTCACGCACTATCTGCCCCGTGTAGACTGAAGGAAGCTATCAAATCTCAGTTTACAGGTTTAATTTCCAAATTCTATGCTAATCGTTTGTGAGCTGACTCATTTTCCGTATGCTGTGGCTCAGAAAGGTTTTAGAAATGTAAAAATGTCTTTTTACTTAAAAGCTGAGTACTAAACGTATGTGATTGAATAAGTACGACAAAGAATAAAATCTCTAAAGATTTAGTATTTTATCTAAGTAACTATTTAGCCTTTACATTTATTAGTTGCTTCAAGTTTTGAGACTCGCTACTGCGGCTCTTGGTTTCAGATCTGCTTCCGCTGTTGCTTTGATTACGTACTTATCCCTTTGATAACTACGCTCAAGCACTCGGTAGGGGTAATTTACTTTTGATACCACCCTGGTAGAAGAATTAGCTTAGGCGTTGGCTTGCCTAATAAGAATAACGTTATTTCTTTCGTTAAAAATAACCCAATTTTTATTTAATTTCAAACTTATTATAAGTTTATATGCGCGTCGAATGGAATTATAACCTATATAAAGTGCATTGTGAAGAGACAATAAATAAAAACTCCGTATATAATGATGGTAATGAGTCGAGTTTTGCTACGCGTGGGTTTTAGCGGTCGCAGAACATGAATATTGTGACGGCAACTCTCTTCGAGTTACCTGGTGCCCAGGGTTGACGGTATCACGTAGTCTTCTGGAGTTTTGTGGGAAATAAAAACGCAATTAGACGAAACTTGGTACTCGGGGGATTGCTGAACACGAATATCGTCACGGCAACTCTCTGCGAGGTACCTGGTGCCCAGAGTGGACAGTATCACGTCATATCCTAGAGTTTTGTGGGAATTTGATAGTAATGAAGTGAAATACGTTACTCAGAGATTTCAAAGGCCACTGAACATGGATATGATGTTATACTCAAAATTATCCTTGGAGACGAAATTAATACTGTCTACCCCAGGCACCAGGTACCTCGGAGAGCGTTGCTGTCGCTATATTCATGTTCAGCGACCTCAACAATTCCTGGGCCACCCTGGATATTAGGTACCTAGAAGTCCATTATCACTGCTTTATTCGTGTTCAGCTACCTCGAATACCGTAGAGTAAGGAGTCTTGACGAAATATGTTATTTATTTCCCGTGAAACTTTAAGAGACGATGTTGATTCTGGCCATACTGGACCCCAGGTACCTCGGACAGCGTTGTCGTCACGATATTCGTATTTAGCGACCTCAAAAACATTCAAGTCAATAGTTGCGCCTAATTGTGGCTGCTCACCTGAGCAGTGACGCGCTTGGAGTTCGCGCCTCTAATAAAAAATGACTAAATTTATTTAAACTATAAAAAGTGAAATCAAGCTAAAATCGATTAGACTGAAAATAATAAAGGGATGAAAAGTTATACAATTAAAAGACAAACTAAAATAAAAACTCGTAAGTATTTAATTAGAAAATGCAAAAACTATATTTTAACAAAAACTACAAGACGAAGCTCTCAGCTGACGCTCTTCAGACTGACCCCGCAGAGCACACAGCGCAACGCTCGCCTCCGCGAAGTCCCCAAAACTCGAATCGCCAGATGTCGATGCATATAAATCTTTAAATTTTCCCTCCGGAAAAGCTACAAAAAATTGGACACGACTCCCGGCGCTGAGTAAACACGGTGACGCGCGCGCTCTCGTCGCTCAGAACCTGACCCCGCGCCATGCGCAGTGCTGGGCCGAAAACGCCGCGCCGCGAACAAAGACCCTCTCTTTCCGAACGCGCACGTGCTCCGCAGTCGTAGCCGTCTTCACATTTCGTCCCTGCTCTGTTCCCACATTCACTCAGGCTTTCGCCCGCAACGCAGGAAAAAACTCTTGAGAGAAAAACCTACGCCAGGAACAGAGCACATACATAAATTATCTTAGCCTAAACGCACGTCAACTCGTTGTCAACCATAAATCTAACAACAACTGAAACTCCTATCCGCACGCCCGCTCGATCGAAGCGCAGAACAACGACGCCATGCTTTCACTTCATGGCAGTCGATCCGGACAACCTACTCCCAACAAGCTTCGCTTGTTTTAGTCTAATTACATCCGCGCAGGAAAATCTCGGCTTTTCCTCGCCAAGCGGTCTCTCCAACTACCGGGTGTATCCACCTGAGGAAGAGAAAAATACTTAAGTATTCAAGTGGCCACGCATACCACGAGGCCTACGCGACATTTTGCATGACGCGCTGGAACACTTGTCCGCCGATCTTTGCTCTAACTTCGATCCACGCCCGTACGTCGGGAACACTAATTATGTTTCGAATTCTAACAAAACTCCAGGAGACGACATTGATACTATCTACCTTGGCACCAGGTACTTCTGAGACTATGACCGTCGCGAAAATCGTATTTAGCGACCCTGAAAACCCTCGAGTAATGAAACTGAACTTTTTCCATTAAAATTTACAGTTTTTTTTTCTTCGGTGCATTATTATCTACATTTGAGGTTACATATCTCTTTTTTAAAAACTATATGGATTAAAATAACCTTATTGCATCTCGGTAAACGGTGCCCGCGAAATAATCTTCGCAGGACTGATTTCCATTGGACCATACTTTTGAGGTGGAAATCTCCTTCATTTCCCAAAACCTCGCTAACAAAGATCTGTCGCTGCCTCAGCGTGGCCTGCTCGAGACCATGTGTGCGAAAGTGAGACAGAGAGAGATAGAGAGAGAGATAGAGAGAGAAACCAGGCAAACCTGCTTACCGCCAGTGCTGTCAACTCCAGCGCTGACCTCCTGGACTACGCACTTCGTCCGAGGTTGGCGGAAAGTAGTCCGGCGATGAGAGCGATTTCCAAAATGGCCGTCTTCTCCGTTTCCTCCTTCTTGTGGCCGGAGATGGCGACAAGTGGACTTCCCTCCGAAATTCAAATCCAATACCCGGTGTCATCTAGTCTTCAGACATCTAACCTCTAAACTTCTAACTTCTAAACCTCAAAACCTCTAAACTTCTAAACCTCTAAACCTCTAAACCTCTAGACCTCTAAAAACCTCTGCCATCTAAACTGAACGATAACGAGCAATTTGTAATATCGCGATGAATTGCGAGAGCGAATTTCAGGCGACTTCTGCATGCTCTCTGACCGTTCGACTTTCGAACAGTCGAACGGCTGCCGAAGTATTTCGAACACTTTCACCGCGAACAATACGTTTCCTCCAACCATGCACTGTTCCACTGATTGCCACGAATGCAAACCATGCTCTGCTACCAAAATGTTTATAGTCTCGGGAAATAGGAAGAGACTTGTGGATCTTTTTTGCAATCAGTCGATAGAGAGAACTCTGTATACTGTAAAAACTAGAATGTTTATTCTAAAAGAATGAGTATTTACAAGTGCTTTTGACAAAGGAAAAATCAGTGAAAGTTTGATTCGAAATACCGACGCGATAATAAACGATATTGTTAACGGACGACACTGTGAAGCGAGTCCTCACAGCGCTTCGGCAATACGAACGAAACTAAACATTCGCGAGATCGGCAAAAGACCGATCACGCAACAAGTGAAGAGAGAGCAAGGTAGTGCGAGCGAGCGAGCGCGCGTTGCCATGGCAACCTCCATTGGTATTGTGCGGGCTAGCGAAAACTGTCAAAATTTGAATCTATAAGGCACGTTTCTCGAACCTTCTCGCTCTCTCTCGGCGAGTCTAAATAATACTTGAACACATTCTTTAAAACATACACTCATTTATATTCAAAGTCTTATACAGAAGTGTGTCAGCTCAGAACCAGCTTGACCAATGAAGCAATATTTAATCTTTTTTTTTGTTTTTGGAAGTTTTAATTATAATTTAATATAAATATGACATTAGAAAGACCTCTAATCAATTTCAAATTGAAATTTCGCGCCACAATATAACAATTAAAAAAACCACTAACTCGCTTAAAGCAATAAATGAAGGTAATTTACAATATATGATACAATAGTCATAATCAATAACGGACTCTCTCATATATCATTTTACAAAAATCCATAGTTTTATTAATATAATAAGATAGTAAGAAAATTCAATAACTCTAATTTTTTCACAAAACTAAATATAATTTACATAATACAATCACATTATATCAATTATGCTTGAAAAATTTGTCAATTGACAGGTCCAATAACTATATTTTTATTTTAATTAAAAGTATCTATAAAATATATTTAATTTTTAGAAGAAATTTAGGATACTTCTAATAAGTTCGCCCAAAAAGAAATGTAATCTCTAAAAAAATTTAACTTTCAACAAGAGTAAAATGTTACGTGAATTTGATTTATTTTGCATTATCATGCATGCCAGTAATATTACGTATCATAATAGTACATATTTCAATTGCAAAAAACTTACAGATGTAAAAAAAATAAAAAAGGTAAATCAAAAAGAATGAAATTTAGTAGTATAAAAAAAATAATGCGTTAAACAGTTTTAAAATAATATTACAATATTATTTTAAATAATATTACAATATTATTTTAAAACTATTTTAAATTATATAAATTTTTATAAATCAAATGTGTAATGTATAATTAACAAATTTTTATTTAGACTTAAAATAAGAAATATTTGACTTGGGTAAAAGTACTATTTTTACTGTTCAATGTCTAATTTCATCGAGTAACCCACTTTGACAATACATTTTCCCTGCGCATAGCCAAATTATGAAAACTATAAATCTATGGTCAAAATTTATGTTTCAACTATAAAAATTAGAGATGATTTTTATACAAAATTATATTTCAAGATGTTAATTATTTATATCAGATCAGATGCAGTCGACTCCGGTGTCAGGAGCTAATAGCTCTACTACGCCATCAACATCTGATAAAAAGACGTATGAGCACTCTCGTATGTTCAAAGGTAAAAAGGGCTCGGACGAGAAAAATGTGAATAAGCAAACGTCCGATACAACTCAAAGCAACAGTGGAAAACCTCCGAATAACAATGAGCAACCAACAGATGGGAAAGCGCCTACTAAACCGAAAGGGAAACACTGCTGGAGTTGTAAGAAGCCTGGATTTACCAAGTACGACTGCCCAGATTGTTCGGGAAACGGCAAGGAGAGGCAGTAAACGAGATCCGTACTGAATCCTCTCAGCCATCAGGGGTTTCACCACCACCACACATGAATCCTTCGTCCATGAGGACCGCGCATTGCGCAGCTACATCGGACAGCGAAATTTTACCTGATCAGAGGTGGTGGCTCCAAGTGAACATAGGCGACTATAGGATCAGAGCACTTTATGATCCCGGTGCCACACAAACGTGCATTGGCTCCGCGTATATACAGCTTGCTGGCCCGTGTAATGCCACTATAGATCCGTGCGATGGACCATCCGCTTGTATGGCGAATGGGAGCACTTCGCTCGTTATAGGCACGGTCGATTTACCATTTACCATTGGGAGACAAACAAGGGTTTTAAAAACACTTATAGTCCCAGATTTACGTGAATGTTGCAACTTAGGGGCGGATTTTACGCTCGCATTCGACGCGCGTCTCAACCCACGCGAGCGAGCGATCACGATCGAGCACTCTACGGAGATTATTTATGCGTGCGATCCTACACCGAATGATAACGGCCATCCCACGCTCGCTTTCATCGGTCTACAGGACTTAACTGACGACCAGAAAATCATGTTAAATGAAATGTTGGAGCGAGTTATACCCAAGTATACGGGGCCACTAGGCTTCACGAATTTAGTGGAGTTTAGCTTAGAGATACCATCGTCTTGCCGTCCGATTAAACAAAAATATTACCCAGTTTCAAAAGCGATCGAGGAGATGATGCATGCTCGAGTTCGTGAGAAACTGGCGGACGATATTATTGAACCTGTCGATAGTGATTGGTCCAGTCCGGTAGTTATGGTCCGAAAACCCGGAACTAAGTATCCGCTAGCTAAACACCGGATATGCATCGACTTTGGTAAACTCAACAAACTGTCGAAAGTCAGTGCGTACCCATTACCTCGGATGGACACGATATTGAGCAAATTACAAAACGTTCGTTACATATCGACTATCGATTTAAGTAATGCATACCACCAGATCAAGGTTACGGAAGAGAGTAGACCATATACAGCATTCACTGTACCAGGAATGGGTTTATTTCAATGGAAACGTCTACCATTTGGTTTAGCAGGAGCACCGGCTTGTTTCCAGAAATTTATGGACACCCTCATCACTCCTGATCTCGAACCGAACTGTTACAGTTATTTGGACGATATTATCGTCTGTACTGAGACGTTCGAAGAACATTTACGAGTGTTAGAGTTGGTCCTAGAAAAACTCGCAAAGGCGGGATTAACAATCAATCTTGAAAAGAGTCGCTTTTGTCTAAGCGAAGTAAAGTACCTCGGCGTTCTCGTGAATCGCGACGGGTTTGGTCCGGATTCGGATAAAATCGCCTCAATTCTAGACTACCCTGCTCCGAAAAACATTAAACAATTACGGAGGATTTTAGGTATGTCATCGTGGTACCGTAAGTTTTTACAAGATTTCGCTACCATTGCTGACCCACTCACACATCTGACCAAGAAGGATGTGAAATATGAGTGGAGTGATGAGCAGAAATGCTCGTTTGAGAAAATAAAGATGCTCATCGCTTCAGCCCCCGTACTTCACAGACCTGATTTTAATCAGACGTTTTGTATACAATGTGACGCCTCGGGCACAGGGCTCGGCGCCGTCCTAACGCAGACGGTAGACGGTAACGAAAGGGTTATTTCCTTCGCGAGCCGTACCATGTCCTCGGCTGAACGAAACTATACAGCAAGTGAACGAGAATGTCTCGCGGTCGTCTGGGACATTCGCAAATTCCGACCGTATGTCGAAGACTACCATTTCGAAATGATCACTGATCACAGCAGTCTTAAATGGTTGTGCAGCCTACGTAATCCAACCGGTAGGTTAGCCCGTTGGGCACTCGAATTACAAGGCTACGATTAGACAATCGAGCACCGTAAAGGGTCCCTTAACCACCGCAAGTACCGTAGAGGGTCCCTTAACCATGTTCCAGATGCATTATCATGAATGTTTGAGGACGATAGCATCGACGATGATTCCTCACCAGTCATCTCAGGTATTAGCCCCGAGCAAGAATCCCACGAAAGCTGGTATCTAGATTTACGAGCGAAAGTAGCCGAACGACCGCTGGAACATCCAGGCTAGAAGGTAGTTGGTAACAATTTATACCACTATCACCCAGACCCTCTAATCGATGAGACGCTCGAAGACGATAATGCTTGGAAGATGGTGTTACCCGCCGAAAAACGTCAACAGGCCCTTATCGAGAGTCACGATAACCCGTCAGCTGGTCATTTTGGCCGTAAAAAGACGAAACAGCGGCTCGCTCTACTGTAATTTTAGCCTTTCATGACAAAAGATGTGGAACACTACGTTCGAAGCTGTACTGTTTGTCCGCAATGTAAGATTGAACAAAGCAAACCACCCGGTCATATGAACTTTCGTAGTTTTACGCAACCGTGGGAAACCGTAGCGGGAGATATTATGGTTCCATTACCAAAATCATCGCACGGATATGAATATTTGTTTATCTTCCAAGATATGTTCACACGTTGGATTGAATGCATCAGAATTAGGAAAGCGAATGCTCAGACAATCATTAAACATTTAAACGAGCGTATTTTCCTACGATTCGGCACACCTAAAACTTTCTTTTCTGACAACGGGACCGAATTTAAAAATAAAGCTATGGATAAGTTTCTGGAAGAAAGAAACGTACGACATGTTTATGCTCCACCTTACCACCCTCAACCCAATACGGTCCAACGGATCAATCGTACGATAAAGACCATGATACGAGAATATCTCGAGGAGTCGCATAAATATTGGGACGAGCATATAAATGAATTTTCGTTCGGTATTAACACAGCTGTACAAGATTCCCTCCAGACCTCCTCAGCTGTGTTAAATTACGGGCGTAACCCAGAACATCCGAAATCTTTATGAAGACAGGTTGAAGCCGAAGCTGAGTATAATGCAGAAAAGGATGCTATCAGTATCTGGAAAGAACGTATGGAGAACCTCACCGAACTACACGAGCAGGCCAGTGCAAGCACACGTGAAGCCCAATCAAGACAGGCGAAATATTACAACGCACGTCATCGTGATGTTCAATTCGCTGTAGGCGATAAGGTACTTAAGAAGAATAGAATTTTATCTACAGCAGCCGAGGGAATTTCTGCAAAGCTAGCTCCAACGTTCATAGGTCCTTACACCGTATCCAGAGTTTTGAGTCCTAGAATTTAAGAATTGGTGGATCAAGAAGGTAAGGTAGACGGACCATCCTATGTAGAACATTTGAAAAAGTTCCACGAACGGCTCACCGATCCCAATACCTCAGAACGAACGAATGAAAATCCAGCATCCGAAGTAGAAGACAACGAAGCTGAGAAGAGCGAACAAAGAAGAACCCAAGACATTGCGAGCGATAATGCGAGCGTAGTAGAGAATCGATGTAAGCGGGCGACCGAAAAGATCACGAATAGTATCTGAACGATCATCTAAAGCGGTAGGTAGGAATAAGGCGAACGATAACTTACAACCGACAGCTAGCCAAAGAAAATTGTGCGAGAGGTCGACCGAAAGGTAGCAAGAATAAAACCCGCGTAGGTAACGGTATCTCTATCTCCGCGTAGAACGCGCGTGAACAAAAATCGGAAGGACGAGTAGGTTAGGCCACACGACTCCCTTACTCCTGCTTCTCCCAAGCCTTCACACCTTCTTATTCTACTTGATCTATTGACCTATTTCCCCCCCCCCCCCATCAGCTCCATCCCACAATTTTTTCTAGTTGGCCCTCCGCCCGAAAATTTAATTATAAAGAGAAAAATATTATTTTTTTGTTGTTGTTTAGTTTGTCTATTACGACCGTTTTTATTTTTCTTTTAGTTTAAGTATATTAATTGTAAAACCCGTATAAATCTACGGTAATAGGGTCGAAATAAAGACACGGAGGAGCCCCATTTTCTATTTTGCAATACATGTGTTTATTTTAATCACCTTAAACAATTTTCCAATCCTTCAAATTGCATGATTTTTGCCCTTTTGAACTGGGAGAGACGTTTCAAGTGAGAGCTGGTACGCCAGATAGGCGACGCATCGTCTGGGGAGGGGTATTGTGACGAGTGCTCTAATAACTCGCCACACGACTTTCCAGAGAACACGATATATTGTATAATAATTTATAATTCATGTGTTTTCCATCCGTCACACAGCTGTTTAGCTAGTTTAGGAGGAGAGAGAGACATCCGAGTAACGCATAGTTGCCATGCGAACCTACGAATATTTAGCAACACTGACCCTTGAATGCTCGCGCGCGACTATTAGAATCACGCGCGACAGTTCTGTACGCACCTTGCTACTGC
Source organism: Trichomalopsis sarcophagae (assembly GCA_024372645.1). Lineage (NCBI taxonomy): Eukaryota > Metazoa > Arthropoda > Insecta > Hymenoptera > Pteromalidae > Trichomalopsis > Trichomalopsis sarcophagae. Next base: position 17,621 of record QLSS01000835.1, on the reverse strand, counting down.
GAGCATCAGCCACGCTCATTTTGAAATCGGCATCTCCAGCCCGTATCTTTCGTTTTGCGCGATTACGCATACACCGAGCGACTACGCATCATCGTGTTGCAACCTCACGGTGACGAGCGCCCCGGAGTCTACGTCGTCCGACCACCTCATCGCGACCGAGCGAGAACTGAGATCACCGTTGCACCGATCGACTGGAACCTGCCTTTGTAAGTACCAGTCTCTCGTATCTGAACTCTCTCTCCTAGTTCAAGTCACTTCTTCGTGTATACAGATAGGGCGTGCGACAGCGTGACGGATGTCTGTATTTGCAATATACAAAGTCAGATTTTAATCAGGTGTGTTAATTACTAACCCCGCTTTTCCCTTCCTTTGTAAAAAGATCAAAATCACTTACGACTGCAGTTCCGAAAGGCAAACCAGCCGTTACATAGGCTATGTGCAGGAAACATTTTTTGATAAAATGGGTTATTCGATAAATGAGCCATGGAACAGTAAAATTGCGCTTATACCAAAGTGAAATATTTCTTCTTTTATGTACAATTGAAAAACTGTTTATGAACATAAATTACAATTCTGATTTATAAAAATTGATATAATTTAAAATAGTTATAATAATCAGTAAAGTTACCCCTTTATCATAATACAACTTTAGGTTTGTGGTATATTATGTTTGAAAATATACTCTTATAAACTTGCCTTTCTTTGATTAATCTCATTTCTGTAATTTCTAAATGGCTATTTTATATTCGTAATACTAACAAGCACAGTATAAAAATTATACTACTCTGCATCGGGCAGGGAAGTGAAAGCTCAACTCTGTGACCTATCTCTGCATCAGTCCACGGGGTGTTTGTATCTATTACCTAGTGGCCTTCATCTAGCGACGGTTTTACTCAGCTGTTTTGCCATGTTCTTCCCTTCTATTCTCTTCGTCATTTCTAACCTTCTTGATAATAGTTCTTACGTAATTGTTTACTGTGCAGCAGCCATCTTTCGACGCTAGCATAGCTGTCATCATTGACACACCTCTATCTTGAAGCGGTGTAGGTAGGCACAAAAGCATTCATGTCCGCTAAAAAACTGTGTAAGGTAGTAATTCACTTTCCCGTGTCGTCTATTGGTCCAGCCAACAATAGATGGTACTTAATGGTCGGCTAAGAGTTTATTTTGTGTCCGTCTACTGACAGCGTTATTGTCTCTATTATATTTCTACTGGATGTAAGAATAGCCTCCGTTTTATGGCTAGCAAGCTCAAATTCGGTCTGCTTTAGCCAATCGTGGATTATCGTTACTACCCAATGTCATCAGCAAACCCTACAATTGTTGCACCTTCGGGTATCTCTAGCCTAAGTACGTCATTGTACATGATGTTCCACAATAGTGGGCAAAGCACTGATCCTTGTGGCACCCCTCCAGTTACTTGATAGGTTTTCGTGCCGCTACCTGTGTCATACAAAAGGGTTCTGTCTTTCAGGTAGTCAGATATAATCCTTCTTATATGTGCGGGTACCTCTTTTTTCCGTAGTGCGTTCTGTATCTTGCCCTAGCTAGCTGAGTTAAACGCATTTTTAACATCCAGTGTAATAATAGCACATTACTTCTTGGATCCTCCTTTCCATCTTTTTTCTTCTGTTCCAGTTTTAGCGGTGTCAACTACTAAGCCTATGGCATACGGATATTCCGCAAGTTTGCCTGGTTTTTTAATGACTTGGTCCGTTCTAACGCCGATTGCGCTCTAAGATCTTTCCCGGGGTGTCTAGCATGCGGAGTGGTCTATATGAGAAAGCTTCTCCAGGTGGCTTATCTCCTTTTGGTAGTAGCACTCGGCGTTGCTTCTTCCAGTTCTTAGGAAACGTCCCTTTTTCAAGAAATGAGTTGTACAAGTCCACAAAGACATCAGGGCGTGCCTGTATAGCTTGTTTTGATGCAATATTGGGCATGCCATCCAGGACTCGAGCCTTGTTGTTCCCAATTCTTTTGCATGCAGCCAGTAATTCCTCTGTGGTGATTGCTGAAATAGTTTCGTCATTCACTTCTACTTCAGAAATAGCTGTTACTTTCAGTTGAAGGGAAGACGTGGTCATAATAATAATGTAATAATAATCTTTATTGTTCCACTCATACAGTGTTTACAATATTATATCGCTTTTCTTATACACCTCCTTTTGTTTTGTCATAATCTATTATGTACAGTGTTGTCATGTGTCTGTGTAGGTTATGTTATTGTTTGTGAATGTTCGGGAATGTGTGTCCAGTTTGAGTGTTTGTGTGTGCGTGTGTATTGATGCTTGCGTGCGAATGTGTATGCGTGTGTACTTGTTCTTGTTGTTGCGTATTAACCTATCTACTCTTCTTCCTCTTCCTCTGAATCTTCTGACCTCCAGATTTTATAACGTACTTCGTCTCCTTTTTCAGGTACTCTTTGCCTTCTTTACTATTCTCTCCTTCTTCTCGTCCCACTTATATTTTTCCCCTCCAATTTCTGCGATCCATTCTCTTTTATTTGACGTCTCACTCTCTTCTCCTTCTTTCTCTTCTCTTCTCCTCTTTTCTCTCATTATACTATATACCCTTTCTTTCATCTGCTGAGAGCCACTGCTCTATTCGTAGTTTACCTCCCTCTTTCATCTCCTCTCTCTTTTCCCATACATTCTCCATATCTTCCTTCCTCCTAAAAATAACCATCTTGGTGTCCTCTGTCCTTATGTCTTCTACTTCCCACTCGATTCCCTCCAGGTAGTCGTCTAGACATTCATTTAGTGAGTCCTCCTTTTCCCAGTTGTTTAAGTGTATGATTATACCTCTTTCCCACACTTTACATTTGCTTTCTCCTCTTCTGTGTATAGAGCTGCCTTTGTCACCTCTTCTCTCTCTCTCTCACTATTATCTCTTCACCTCTTTCGAGTTCTCTTCTCCCTCTTCTGTTTTTCCTTTCCTGACTTCGCGGCTGTCCCTCACCTCGTCTATCTCTTTTTGCATGTTTTTCATTTTTCCTTTTATTAACTCTACATCTTCTCTTACCTCTTGCATTTTTTTTCTCCACCGCTTCTATCTTCTCCTTTTCAAACCTCGCTCTTATTTTCCAGCTTTCCAGCTCCTCTCTCAACTCCCTCATCTCATTTTCTTTCTTTTTATCTCCATACATCTTCTCCTTTTCATATGACTTTTCTATATGTTCTTTCTGCTCTAACCTCTTTCTTTATCTGTGACATGTGTACTCCTACCTACTGTGTTCCATTTCGTGTTCCCCGTCCACGTTCCCCTTTCCGTTTTCCCCATTTTTCTAGCCCAGGTCTAGTGACTTTTGCCTTTTCCCTGCTCCATACTATTCTCTCCACTCACCCTGCTCGCTAAATATCCCCGCCGGCATTTTAGTTCTTTTTGTTGTTTCGTCTGGTTCTATTTTTTTCCCCGCTAGATTTAAATTTAAATTTTTTCACAGCTCTCACTCCTTCACTTCTTCACTCCTTCACTCCTCTCCGCTGCCTTCATTCTCTTTTGTGTACTATCGTCCATTACATTTTCTCCGACCTCTCCTTTTCCTTTCTTAACCACATAATTCTGTATAGTTTCGCTAGATTTTTCCTTTCCCATTTAAATTTTTTTTCCAGCTGTCCCGCCTGTTACCTGATTTTCTGCACTTCGTGAATACATGTTCGTATGTCTCTTTCTCCTTCTTACACAACCTGCACTTTCTTTCCTCCTCTTTCAATCAGTATTTGTACCCTTTTGCTTCGTTTCCCATTCTGAATCTTGCTGTTATCGCCAGTCTCTTTTTCCCTACTCTGCCTATTTTCCTTAAATATTCTGGTGTCTCACCATGTAATTTTGTTAGTTCTTGTGTCTCTCGCTTGTCTGGATTCGTTCATTCTACTTTCCCAGCATTGCCATTATATGTCCTTTTCTGTCCTTTCTTAGCTCTAACCATACCGGTTCACCTGCTCTTATTTTTCTGTGATATTCAAACAGTGCGAGTCCTTTCTTATTTAATTCTTCTTCTCTTTGTCCTCTCTTCTTTCCTTTTTCACTCTTTTTATCCTCCTCTTTTTCTAGTAGTTTCCAGCATTCTCTCCACAGCAAGCCTTCTTTTGCTTTACTTAGTTTCATTTCGTATTTTATTGCCCGTCTCCTCGTTCTTGTCTCAAGCTTATCTCTTTTCGTTTCTAGGTACACTAATGTTCCGGTGTCGTTGTGTATAATTTCATGATCCCTTTCATATATCTTCTTTGTATCTTTCCACCCCCATACCTCCGCTCCATATTCCATCACACTTTTTACCATTGTGTCAAATAGCCTCATCCTTAATTTCCGATTGTCTCTGAATAGTTCTTCCCCTAAACCCCACATCGTGCTTATTACCGTGCTCGCCTTTTCCTCCAATTTCTTGATTTGCGCCTCTTTCCCATCGTTTTTTTTTAGGGTATATCCTAAATACATGAAGTTCTTTACTATCTCTATTTCCTTATCTTCCCATACGAAAGTATCCTCGTTTTTTCTCCTTCGTTCATTTTTAAATACCACTATCATTGACTTTTCTGTGTTTAGTGTTAGACCCTTCTTTCCTATTATCCTTTTAAATTTCTTTAACATCTGCTTTAACCCTATCGCGTTGTTTGACACCATCACTACATCATCCGTATACGAAATTGACCAGAATTTCTTTGTGCCCAGAACAATCCCACCTTCCTGCACCTTGCTCTGTTCCTTCTCTGTGTCTGCCATCACAACATTAAATAGTGTCGGACTTAATGGACCCTTGCCTTACTCCTTTATGTATCTCAAACCCGCCTATCTTTTCCTCCCCTACTTTGATTTTACTCTTTGTCCCTTTATACAATTCTGTTACCCTTTTCGTTAGTCTTTCCCCTAACCCTAGCTTTTTCATCATTGTCCAGACCTCACTCCTGTTTACCTTATCAAATGCTGCTCTCATATCTGCAAAAAATGCGTATACCTTACCTCCTTTCTTCTCTAGCTCCTTTTCTATTGCCTTGCTCAAAAGATAGATGGCATCAGCCGTCCCTCTTCCTTTCCTGAATCCCATTTGGGTGTCGTCCTGTAGTTCCTTTCCTTCTAGTTCTTTTTCTATTTTTTCTCTTATAATTTCTGCGTAATGTTTGTAGCCCGTATCCATTAGAGTTATTCCTCTGTAGTTCTTTGACTCCTCTTTCTTCCCTTTCTTGAATAGAGGCGTAATCACTCCTGTTTTCCATTCCTCTGGTATTTTATCCCCTTTCCATATTTTATTCAGTATTGCAGTTATCTTCTCTAATACCTGTTCTTCTCCGTATATCCAAACCTCATTTTATAAACCATCCTCTCTCGGAGCTTTACCTTTCTTCATCTTTCCAATTGCCTTCTTCACCTCGTCTTCGGTTATCATTTCTTCCTCCTCCCTTTCTCCTCCTTCCTATTCTTCTCCTTGTGCCCTCCCTCTCTTCTCCTCTCCTTCTCTTCCTGTAGTGTCGCTTCCTGTCTCTTTTATTCTTTTCTCCATTTCTTCTTCCTTTTTCTTTTCCACTAGCGTCCCCCACTCTTTCTTTGCTTTAATATATTCTTTCCTTCCTTTTCCGTTCTTGATTGCTTCGCCTAGCTTTCTTACCTCCGCTTTCTTTAGTCTGCACTCTTCATCCCACCAGGTATTACTCTTTCTTTTCCCTCGGCCTCCTTTTCTCTTTCTTATCGCTTTTCCCAGTTTTCTTTTCTATATAACCCCATGTCCTTTCATCCACCCCTTTTATTCCCGCTACATTCCAATTAATTATTCTTAAGTTCTCTTCCTCCTTGCTTTTTCTCATCTCTTGTCCTGATCCTTCTCTGAAAAACTCTTGTTCCCTTTCCCTCCATATATACTCCACCCCATTTATCCACAGTTTATTGTAGCCTATTTTTACTTCTTACCCTTTCTTTCTTTCCCTTATTGCGTGCTCTCTAAGTCTTTCCTTATTCCTTCTCTCCTTCCAGGTTAGATCGTGATCAATAAATATGTCTGACCCTCTTAATCTTGCCTTTCCTTTCATAATTTCCCGTTTCTCTTCCCAGTTTTTACAGTCCGCCCATATTCTTCTTATTTTTCCGTTCAATAACAACGTTTTCCTCGGCGTAACCTCTACCTCTAGTTTTCTCTTGAACCAATCACCTACTGACTTTCTGTCCCATTTTTCCTCTCTCCACCCTGCTATAACTGGGCTTCTCTCTTTTCTTTTTACATCTGTCTCTTCTTTACCCTTCAAACTATCCTCTAATGTTCTCTGCTTCAGTATGTTCCCTATTCTACCTCCCCCCCTTCCTCCTCCTCTTTGTATCCCTGAGCTTTTCGAATTTCCCGCCTTCTCACACCTCTCTCTCTCTCTATCCTGCCTAGTTTTCTCCGCGCTTTTTTATAACCTCGTATCCTATACCTTTTCCCTCCCCCCTCCTGCTTCTGTCTGTTCTTCTATCCTTCTCTAACCCACTTAACTGTTTCCTTTGCCCTCACACTCAGCTGTGCATTTCCACTCACATTCAATTCCAATATGGCACTCCGTGTGGTCATAATACAATCCAGCAATTTCAGGTTTTCAGGAGGGGGGATATAACCTCCCTTTATCTTCTTCATTAACACTTGGTACGATCGCCCCCGAGAGTCCAGCTCAACCTCGTCCTGTAACTCTTTCAGGCACCCTCGTTTGTTCTCTCGGATTTATCTCTTGAATAAACATTTAGCATTCTTCATTTTTTTTATTTATGGCGTCTACTATTTCTCTACTACGACTAATCTTGTAGTATTTCTTCTTAGCCCGCTGTTCCCGTCTTCTGGTTCGATGACACTCTTTGCGGGCCGCGTCGATTTCTTTATTCCACTAGTATACTGGCGGTCATCTATTGTTGGGAGTTCTTGGCATTGTTCCGTCGCAGGCTTAAGTAATATTTCCTATTATCTGCTCGACCTTATCATTCGCAGATGAAGCTACTAGAGCCAGCAGAAATGTCTCCTTATTATAATCCTTCGTTTTCCAGCCGACTCTTTTTGTCGTTGCCCTCCCGTTAGATCTCTGTTTTGATATTCCTATCTCTAATATTATTGCTTGGTGGTCACTGCTTGTGTAATGATCGCTCAACATCTACGATCTTACTGAGCCAATCAGGCAGCTACTGACAAACGTGAGATCTATGATGGACCCTGCGTCTCCTCTTAATGTGTAAGAACATCCCTGGTTAACTAAGACCAAGTCAAGGAGTGCAAATCCTTCATTAAGTCTTTTCATTTTTTCCAGTACCGTCCATATCCCACGATGGTTTGTCCAGGTCTCTGTATTGTTCACAGAAGATGGCTATGTCGATTTCTGTCTCGCGGACATACTGGCTGAGTAGGTCTTGTGCAGTCGCGCAGTGATTCATATTCAATTGCATTATTTTCATTTTCTTCGTCTGTCAGTGGCTTCTACTGCAGTTCGGTAGACTGACCATTTATAGCTACCAGCTGCGTGGTCACTCTTCTTCCCTGTACCTCCTTTGCAGAGTACACAGTTGGGTTGGTTCTCACACTCCTTGATTGATTGTTACACTCCTTTGCTTTGTGCCCATCTTTTCCACATGTAAAGCAAAACTTACTTATGTCTTCAGTGACTGTGTACTTACTACCGATATGGTCAAAACCTAGACATTTATAACACCTAAGCGGCTCATTTTTGTGGTTAGCTATCCGAATCCTACAGTCAACCGATCCTATTCTGATTTTCTGTAGCTTAGTGATCTTAGCCGCTATCTAAGCTGGTACCTGTATCACTGCAATCTGCGTGTGACCATACGTCTTTTGTGGAGATCTTATCGTAGAAACTTCTATGATGTTCTCCTCGCGAATTTCTTTTTGTAGTGCTTATAGTACCTCCTCTTTTGAGGTAAGCAAGTCCAGATCTTTTACTTCAATGGTTTCTTCTTCCTGAAGTGCTTTTATTGGAACGCCTTCCACTAGTACAGCTTTAACTGCTTCTTGGAAGTCCGAGGTTTTGACTTCTTTTGTGCGTTTGAGCTATTTCAGAAGATCGCCTGCAACTGTTTAGCGCATTTCATTTACGCTATTCCCTAATGTGTTTAGTGACGGAGCCGCTTTTATTTTGGTCAAAATGTCTGCATAGCTCTTTTCTTCTGAAGCTTTGATGATTAAAGCATACTGTCTTGGAGGTCTTGCCCGCTTCTGTCCATTCTTGGAGGCTCTATTCTAGTTTGCAACGCCAGGGATACTTTTATCCTCTTTGCTGGCCTTTATCTCCTTTTTCTTTGACTTTCTTCTGACGACTTCCTGCTATGCTGTCTTGTCAGCTTGATTATCTGCTCCTTTGTTTTTATCACTTCTATCCTGTGGAGTATCTGGACTTCCACCTTCCGGTTTCCCTCACTTATGTTCTTGGGCGCTGTCATTGCAGTAAGTTTTTTTTTGCAATGCAGAAATTCTTATAGTTTACTCTTATGGTTCGAGCAAGGTCTTTAATTTGGTTGTGCACATTTTGTCTGCATCTGACATACTCCATCAGTTCATTAATTCTGCTACCAAGGTGATCCAAGTGCGCATCCGTTTGCGTTATGCATGCAGCTATCTTATATTTGTCTGCATCAACTTTAATTTCCATATCACCCGCATCTCCACATGCAGAAGTGGTCAGGTGATAAACCTCTGTGGCTTCTAGATAAGTTTACCCATCCAAAATACATAGGGCCAGCGTCGACCACTGGGGCTTTTACCCGATCGTAATCGACGGCGGGACTGGGCACTGTGGCTTCACCCGCTTGGGGTAGTTATGTTATTAACTCACTATCTATGTTTGATTTATCTTTGGGATTTATTTCCCTAGCCTGTTTATTCCGCGGATCATATTTTATTTCTGCTCTACCCTTCGGCCGGTTGCAGAGACCTCGACGTGCCGATGAGCTTTCCCCGATTCGCCACCTAGGAGACGCGCCACATACGGGGTATCAAAATCCCCGCGCTGGTCTGTGTGTAATTTTTTGTTTTCCTCTCGGAGAAGAGGTGTTAGGGAAAATCTTAGAAAGACCATAGCGTGACTTTATTTATAAGGTTGTCGAAACAGCCCTATCCGCAATATCAGCTGTGTGTTGGATTCACACCGTCAAGTAGTGTTTCACGGGGGGGGGGAGGTGGAGAGGGGCGAAAGGCTTTTAGGCTCTCTTCTAATTGATGTGGTCGTCATCACGTCTTCTTCTTTCTGCGTCGTCGGGCATCTGCTTCTTTCCGCATCGTCCGGTCGTCTGCTTCGTTCAGCATCGTCCGGCTATCCTCTGGACAGCCTCAATTCCGACACGGCTTGGTGACAATTATCTAGCTGCATTTTTATTTGCTGTTTCGCCTTGTCTTTGCCCTGTTTTCTTGTCATCATTTCTAACCTTCTTGAGGATAGTCTTTACGTAGTTATTTACTGCGTTCCAACCATCCTCCGACGTTTACATAGTTGTCATTATTGACTCAGGTGTCACTCTGGTCTGAAGATAACACTCGTGTTCTTCTCGCTCCACTTAGTATCGCAAACAGTCACAGAGAATATGCTCCGCATCTTTGTTAGCGTCCAAACAAGCTGGGCAGTTCGGACTGTCGTCTAATTTAAATCAGTGCAGATAAGCCCAGAAGCATTCGTACCCGGTTAAAAACTGTGTGAGGTAGTAGTTGACATCTCCATATTCTCTTTTAGACCAATCCTCTATTTTTGGTTTAAGGCGATGTGTCCATTGCACTTTGTCAGTAACATCCCATCTTGTTTGCCATTCGGCCATTGTCTTCTTTATTGCAGCATCCTAGATCTCCTTTTGAGTTTTGTTACTTGTTCTTTTGATAGTTTTTAATACTTCCTTACTTTTCTTCGCCGATAGGTCAATCGGCGGCATACCAGCAATATTGCATAACGCATTGTCCGATACTGTACTGTAAGCGGACGCCACTCTAAGTAGTTAGCACTTCGTCTGTACACAGTAGTTAGCATTCGGGCATATGATTTCACTCGCATCGCATCTGCTGATATAGGGGCTCCATATAGCATAATCGATGTGGTTACACTGGCTAAGAGTAACCTTCACTTCTGAGTTTGGCCTCCTACATTTAGCATCAATCGTGATAGAGCAGCGCCGACTTTTGTTGCTTCAACGCTGACTATTTTCAGATGTTGTTTGAAAGTTAGTTTTGCATCCATGATGATTCCCAAATACTTTATGGTTGGTCGAGAAGCTATCTCATGTCCATCTACTGTCAGTTTAATTTCCTCCATCTTCTTCCTACTAGAGATAAGAATAACTTCCGTTTTGTGGCTGGCTATTCCCAGACCCGTCTCCGTTAGCCATTCATGTATTATACGGGTCGCATCTTCCGTTATTTCTGTCATTTTTTCTTTATGTTTTGCTACTACCACTTCTGCTATGTCGCCAGTGAAGCCCACGACTGTTGTTCCTTCAGGTAATTTTAGGCTTGGTACCCTATCGTACATGATGTTCCACGTCGGTGTGTCAAGCACTGACCCTTGGGGGACGCCTCCTGTAACTTTGTAGGTCTTGGTACCATCCTCTGTGTCATATAAAAGGATTCTGTCCTTCAAATAGTCGGACATCATTCTTCTTATTTATAAGGGGACATCCTGTTTCCGGAGTGCTTCGTGTATTTCACTCTATTTAGCCGAATTGACTGTATTTTTGAAATCCAATGTAACTATGGCGCAGTAGTTCTTTTTTCCTCTTTCCTATCTCTTCCCCTCTATCGCTGTTTGCGCAGCGTCAAACACTAGGCTAACTGCGTCCAGGGTTGAACGATTCTTTTTATAGTCATATTGGTGTTCCGCTAATCCACCTTTTCCTTTTATAAAATGATACATTCTGACGCAGATCATGCGTTCCAGGTAAGAACCCGAGGTGTCTACCATGCAGAGCGGTCTGTATGATGGGGAATTCTGGGGTGGCTTCTTTCCTTTTGTCAGAAGCACGAGTCGCTGTTTCTTTCAGTTTGTAGGGAATGTTCTTTTTTCTACACATGCATTGTACAAGTCTACGAAGACCTCTGGATGAGCATGGATATCATGCTTTAATGCCATCCGACCCTAAGGCGGCTAACAATTCCTTAATCGTAATCGGTGGAACAGCCTCTTCATTCGCATCTCTTTCGATGACACTTGGCTTTTCCAGTTGCCTGGGGAACAGGGTAGTCACCCGGTGTAATAGTTCAGGGCATTTTGGAGGGGGGTAGGTAGCTTCCTTTAATCTTTTGCATTACTTTGTTGTAAGGTCAACCGCAAGGATCCTCTTCAACCTCATCCTGTAGTTCTTTAAGGCACTGTCACTTGTTTTCACGGATTGTCTTCTTAAGCTTCCCCTTAGCGTCCTTTATTTTTGGTCCCCGGGCATCTACTTTTTCCTGGTCTCTTCCAGTTTTATAGTATTTTCTTCTTGCTCGTTGTTTTCTTCTTCTGGTCCGGTGACATTCGCTGCGCGCATCCTCAACTTCTTCTTGGCATGGCCGCGTCACAGGCTAGTGTGATATTACCCATCACCTATTCCGCCTAGCTGTTCGCCGTCGCCGAGAGTTGCAATTCTTCCAGTGCTAGTAGGAACATCTCCTTTTCATAATCCTTCGTTTTCCAACTGACTCTGTTGGTCCTTGTATTCGTGCTGGGTCTCTGCTCTGATTTCCTTACGTCCATTATTATGGCCTTGTGATCACTATTTGTGTAGTGTTCACTTGCGGTCCACTTGTTAATTGAGTCATTAAGGCAACTACTAACAAAGGTCAGGTCTACAATAAATCCTGCGTCTGCTCTTCTAAAGGTGTTAGTGGTACCCTGATTAACTAACATCAAGTCCAGGAGAGCAGATGCTTCTAGCAGTACTCGTCCTCTTCGGTTAGTCCTTTGAATGCCCCACTTTACGGCCCATTCGTTAAAATCGCGAGCGATAATTACTGGCTTTCTTCCCGCAGTATCCTGCACAAGTCGATCTAACTACCGCTCGAATTGTTCGATCGATGCGTTAGGCGAAGCATAGCAGCTGTATACGAGAATGAGTGTTAAATCTCACCGACAGCAAGATGAATAATGCACTGTCGAGCCTGCGTCTAAGACAAGACAAGAGCTACGAAGAAAGAGTACTGTGCCAGCAGAAATAGCTGATGGAAGAGTATGAGCCAGTCGATTTCAAATCTGAAGAAGAGAACCTAGGCAGTTAAAGGAGGAGCGCATGGAAGCGAGACAAAGTTTTCTCGAGACATCGGGAGGGCAGACGGGGTGCGACAACATCAGCATGCACTCGTTACTTGACCAAACTCCTTTATCAGTGTTTGCCCTATCGGATTAAAGGCAACACTCGTAGATCCGTTTGCGTTCAATTGCAAGCAGATCCACGGGGATTACACCCGCGATTATCATCACTGCTTCTGCTGAGACTGTTCGGTAGGAGAATACTATTCTCATTGCACCTTTACGCTGTACCGCTGTTATTTGCTTTCTACATTTTTTAATTTCTATAGCGCCTGAACGTACCTACCCCATGTGCCGTGACTTTTACAAGTCTGTCTGTCTTATTCAGTGCCAAGTTCAGTCCGTGGTCTGCCATCCACGTCAGATTCCTACACATTACCACATGGCCTATAATTAATAATTAAATCTTCCAAGATAATTTTTTTCAATTTAATATCAGGTAGTTACATCGGTTGCGAGTTGCAGGTACGCAATGCTTTGACGGTGCCGTGTCCACCTGGCGGACAGGTATGCAACTACGGTTTCGGTTTAGTGCGATATTGGTATCACGCGTTTAATCAAGTCGATTGACCGATACTAGCTCTCTGCCGAAAGTAACCAGCCTATCGTCTTGCGGTTAACAGAAGTCAAAGATGGTTTAGGTCACTTTGGTACACACCCATAGGTCTTGAGGAAAGACCGTTAGATCGCTTTCGCATTAAGGATCTTCCTTTGGCAGCTCACGGGTCACACTGCACGGCATACCCAGCGAGGTGTATGCTGCTCTATCCTTCGAGGCATATACCTCGGCAAGCACTCCTCCATTTGCCACTTAGTGTGGGGTTACATGCTCCCCCCCCGTGGTTTAGTTAAACTATAGCAAAAAGGATATCTTTAGTAATTTTAAAATTAAGCATCTTAAAATTATACCTTTATAATATTTTAGGACTTGAAATTTTACCTTTTGTTATCAATTTGTAATTCTTTTTCTTAAAAATCTTTATTTATTAAAAATGTTACCCTTACGGACTACTGAGTATCAAGAAAACCGGAGCAAGCGTCGAGAACCACCATCTACGCCGAGTATACCAGGCTGCTTTCTTTTCTACCAGGTAAGGCTGCGGTCTCAAAAAAAATGGAACTCTCACCATATAGTGGTAGACAAGACGAAGTTTATGTCAATACGCTCATATCTTCTTCTTGGCAGTTACTTAATGAAATGGAGAGTATATACACAAATTATATTGCACTAGTTGCTTTAATCTAAACTTACCACATGCAGATTTTCCATATGATCCTTTACAGGAGCGTAACTATACTGCTTTGTAAGGCGCACCGGCTACAATAAAACGGTGCAACTAATAATCCTTGTCCAAACTAGATCCTCCCATCTTCTAAAGTTTCATTAATAAGAAGAATTCTATTTTAGGAGAATTTTAATAGAATTAAAAATTTTATTGCAATCAATTTTAAATCTTAGGTTGCTCTGTGTAGTTGCAACAGAATGATTTTGGCTCAAACTCAATACACAGATAACAAAATATTTTTTTGTTATAGATTTGCATTAATCAGACGTGTACAAGTCAATTTCCACATATGGATGTTGGAAGATGCCCTAGTAATAATGATAATTACGAATGTTCAGCACACGGAGTAAGTACAAAACATAAATTCAAATTTTTTGAATTTTTAATCCTATTTAACTAATATTGACAAATATTTATTTTAAATTGCATGATTATTTACGCAAAATACGTTTGTTACTATTCATATTAATACGGGAATAAATTTAATAAAAACGAAATAAGGAGAGTTAGCCCTTGTCCATAAATAAATATAACGTCTTTTAATAGCTTTTAAGACGATAACGATCAGTTGGTTTAGTACCCAATCTCCTCCTATCTTTATTAACAAAACAAAATAATCTAAAAATTTACTATTACAAATCATGTATATTACCAACATAGCATATAATATTAAAATTTTTTCGCAGGATCTGAGGTAAGATCTTACAAACGATCTTATGCAAGATCGTGTACAAGATCTTACCGAAGATATTATATAAAATCTTTTACAAGTTCTTACGTGAAATCTCGTATAAATTCTTGTCTAAGAAATCATGATTCACTTAAAAAAAATTTTTCGATGATGATTTACTCAAGATTTCGTATAAGATCTTATGTAAGATCTCGAGTAAATGATCAAAGAAATTGTTTTTCTGCATGTGTTACATAATATCGTATGTAACTTCTGATATAAGATCTTATATAATACCAAAAGACCGTATGTAAGAACTTGTAAAATATCCAATATAATATCTTGTCTATGATCTTGTACAAGGTCTTGCGTATAAATAAATATTTAATAAAGGTAATTTTTCTTATAATTAACGTAAGATTTTGTATAAGAATTTATTTTAGATCTTACGTAGGTTGGTTAAAAATCGTACGGTCTTAGATAAGATCTTATATCAGATCTTCTGTAAGATCATTCGTAAGATCTCATCTCGGATCTTTCAAAATAATTTCTGATAAAGTAATCGTTGATACATAAGTAATTATTACACATGCCAGATTTAGTAAAATGGTACATGTTGGACAATAATAATTAGCTAAAAACTCATTCGCTAACACTCGCTCCTTATAATTAAACATTGATTCAAGTTTTAAATATATATATCTGCCTATATTATATAGTTGTTAGGGAGATACTCCCCCCCCCCCCGCACCCCCCGCACCCCCACACCCCCCACAGCCTCCCCACAGTGCCCATAAAGACCAAATAAAAAGAATCAGGCCATCATAAAGCAATGAAAACACAAGGGGTTTACACGCAAAAAACAGAAGCAAAATAGAGTGCTAAATAAGAAAAGTATGCAAGCAGAACAGAAGAAAGTATATGAAGCGCTTGTGAAACACAAGATTTTACTCCAAAGGGAAAGAGAACGGATAGAAGAAAAAAACAAGGCATTAGAGAAGTACATAAATCAAATGGAAACAAAAGATAAAGTAAATCAGGGGATCATCTAGCTAGGCGATACTCAGGACTTCTCAGATGTGGTAACACTAACACAACCGGAACCACAAGAAACACTGAATACTATACAACACAGTTTTTGGGATGAGATTGATGCGATACTGACTGCTATGATGCCAGACTCACTCGACGCAGCACTAAAACTACCAGAAAACCATGGCAAGCACGAAGATAGAGCACAAAAAACATTTTTAATAAACGTGCAATGGAACGATCAGATTCCAGACAAAAATTCAAAGAAATTGAAAATTTAACACTACAAAATCGGCCACTGAAGTACATCACACATCAGCAGACGGCTAACAGTGCACACGCCAAGAGACACATATGCTTGAATCATCGCAGACAGCAGAGCCAATAATCATAACGATACTGGCAAACCAATCAACAAGCAGACAGATTCCAGAGACGGAACCAGCACACACTGTACACAAACTAGCACGAGTAAATAGTGGCTCGAAAGCAGATAAAGACACTCTAAGTGTCACAGGGCCAGTACAGGATCACCCAGTAGCACTACTGACGATGACACAGTCACCAGGACTACCACAATCCTGGACGACGAGCCACGATGATGCAGATGATGAGTTCGCCAGCAGAAATTCACCAATGTATACAACCTGCAAAAAAGGAGAAATTAGTATGGAGATATTTCCCTGATAGCATAGAGACGGAACAGGAAAGATAATAAAAACTCTGGCAAACAAAGAGCATTCAATCAATCCAAGCAAATAAGGAGAAGGAAGCAGGGAGCAGCACTGTCCAGAAAAATTAAACAGCTAGATCCAGAGTTCACAAGAAGGGCCTCACGCTGGAGCAGCTGACCCTCATCCTACTGGGCTGTCGAGGCGACTACGACTAAGGAGAAGAATCAGAAGTGTGTCAAAACCTATAAAATAGAAAAATAATAAGTGACAGTGATAGTGAAGTGGCATGGGTTATGCTAGTAAAGTTAATTCTCATAATTAGTTATAAAGAATTGTAAACATGCACTCTCTATTACTTTATATAAAAACAAAAATGTACTACGGTACGAAATACAAATCAATAATAATTATGTTACTAAGATAAGTAGGAAAATAAGATAGTACTGTGAAATACTTCACCTGTACCCGATCCAATCCCGAATTCCCAACTAATACATTACCCTGCCTGCGATTGCGTCTGTGAGGTTACGTCGCCTCCTGTTGTCGTCCCGTAGTCGTCCCTACGAAGGTGCAGAAGAAAATCCCTGGAAAAGCGCCAAGGAGGAGTCCACCAATTTCACGTTTTTTCTCGTTAGGCGGTCGTGTAAGGAGATCCAGGTATCCCCTTGGACGAGGCCAAACAGCCTCACATACAAAGGGACAAATGCACGACAGGGCCGAGTTCCGACATCACCAAAAGGGCTGACCAAACGTCAACACCATGCGGCTGAACACAGCGACAAAGCGATCGATCCGCTCGGTCGGCAATTGACCATAAGGACTGCTCGCAACCCATAATAAAAGCGCGCGGCGATTTCAAAAGATCAGTTACTAATTCACAACTCTAGCGAACAGAGCTCCTGCGAGTATTAATCAAACGCGAACGCAATTCTAAACGCAGAGCGTGATTGTGCTCCACATTAACAATGCGACATATTGTTAAATTAGTCTTAGAGAAATAGAATTTAAGTGTATTTAAATTAAAACAAAGTGTCACTAATCAATTACCAGCTCTAATATTTCTAGCCAAGAAATATCCATAGCAGCGGTAATCAAGTGATAATAACTTGTGTTAACAAATACATTTAAACTATTTTCCTGCTTGTACACACCAAGCAGGTGGCGACCGTATACAAAGTAAAAGGAGTCCGAAGATTATCGAGCAAAACACTACTTTGCACGGAAAGCAATAAAGCTATATCGATAATATTATCGATAATATATATCGATAATAAATATCTCCTTACAACATAAATGTACTGCAGCAAGTCAGCATCCTTACTTTTCTCACGCGGCATACTTCACACAATTCGTTATATATCTTTATGCATGGCTAACCAGACTCACACTCATTTCACATTACACACCCGTCCGGGTTTTTCGGTGCGCCGCGAGCAGCTATTTTCACATCGACGTTTCCCCCTCCCCGCGCTCGCTCTTATTCTGACTCTAATAGGTTTGGTTAGTGTTAGAACTTCTTGGTATCGATGCGTGCGTATGGGTCAAACTGAGTGTAGTGGTGAGGCTGTGTCCTATAGCATGGCATTAGGCTGCTACTCTCTCTCTCTTTCTCTCTCTCTCTAATAAATTCCCTACAATTCTTCTACAAATACATTCCCACTGCTATTAGCTTATGCTTATGCTGGATACAGTGCATAGCAGAGGGCGATTGAGAGAGAGAGAGAGAGAGAGAGAG
>QLSS01000834.1:332-29034 GCA_024372645.1 Trichomalopsis sarcophagae | reverse complement strand
ACTGTTAAATAATGATAAATATTGTACATAAAATATATATTTTACATACAAAAGGAAATTAAATTACGTTTTACTTATTCCTGATCCATTTATAAATTATTAGATTAACAAAAAATATAACTATAAAATTATTATTGCCATCATGCGTTAAAGTGGTTCTATATTTGATAGTTTCTATAAATATCATATGAAGTTATCACTTCTGTCGGGCGTCCCGTGACGCACACGTTTTTTTTTTTCTATACTTATAACATTTCAAGATATCGCAACGATATCGCACCATAACGCGTATCTGTCCTATACTTATAAAATTTTCGATTCTTGTCACAACTAACTTATTGTTAGAACAATTTAATTACCGAATAAAAACTTATTAAGTAAATGTTCACTGCTTTTCTATAATAAGAATAATATATCTTACACTCCAGGAACGAGAAATATCGTGACCGTTTCACTCCAACGCAACAGTCACGCGTCCACTTGTGCATTTAGTTATATTGTATATCTATATATCCAGTCCATCAATTCAACTTAAGTATTTCTAGTAACAATAAAGCTCTCGAGCTTATGCTAGTTCTCGCGAATAAATAATTATTTGTAAAACTTGAGCAGCCCGTATCCCTATCAAATACGGTCTTTACAAAACGATTTTTTTCGTGAGGTTATGATATTTAGTTTCAGAGATATGGATTTTTTTTAAAAACTCACCTTTTTCATTTTATCTGCCGAACAAAGCGGTTGATCCCAAGGACCAAACGGAAAAGAGTAGGTAATTTTATTCTCTTCCAAATGCATATTAGCTAAATTGTTTGTAACGTTGGGACGATAGAAAAAAAACGCAAAATAGTGTTTTTCAAAAATCAAAAATTGGCCATAAAAAAATAGTTAGAAAAATAAAAATAAATGTTTTTCCCGAATTCAGAATCCAAAAATATACATGCGTGTCAAATTTTATTGATATTGACCGAGTAGTTCGATAAATATTACGGTATACATACGCATACGCACATACACACACGCACATACACACACACATCCATACGGACATTTTCTAAAAACACGCGATTTGAACTTCTAACCCACCAAAAAGTATTTTCTAGAAGTTTTGACGAAACTCAAAATTTTACTATTACAAAGCTTCCTCTAGGAGGAAGCAAATAGTACATTGTACAACAAGGGGCGAAAATAGACTTTTTAAAGCGAGGATGATGTTGAGCACGAGTGGTAGTCGAGGACGCCGTAGGCGAAAACGACCATTTTCGGTCTGCTCGATTTCCGATTCTCTGATTATTGTAGGCTCGTTCTACCTATATAGGGGGCTAAAATGGATTAATTGATACATGTATTATGATCAGGGACTCTCGCTCTACTTTTTGTGTTACGCTCGGAAAACCCCATTTTCGGCCCAGTTTATAGGCGCCGAAAATGGTCTTTTTTATGCACGTGTTATAAAAAAGTATTTTTGTATCTTTTCTTATCGCATCACAAACTATATCAAAATGATAAAGTATTATACAAAAAAAGTAATTTTCACATATTTTATTTTTGTAAAACCTGCTCTAGTAATGGTACCAGCAAATAATGTTGCTGAAGCGAGCATTATTTGCTGGTACCATTACTAGAATATAACTTATTTTATTATTTTATAATTTTATAATTTTATAATATAATATATTTTAAAATCAAAAGTAATCACGTCATAACATCGAAGTAATACTTGTTATTTGAATTTAAATTAAATTCGAAGAATGTATTGTTATTGTATAATATTATGTAGTTATTGAAAAAATATATTTATTTTGACACAATGTGATGATACTGAAGTGATTAGATTTTATTTACGACGGACAAAACATCAGAGGAAAGGAACTAAATTTAACGCCAATACACAAATACATCACTATAGACAATAAATAGGAAATTGCGAAATGTCCGCCAGCGAAATGTTGATGTCATGTTATTTGAACTACTTCGATTGGTTGTTAGAGTCATACAACAGATAAATGACATTGTGATTGTTTTAACTTGGTTTTCTAATATGCTTAACATGGGCCTGTTGCTATATTATGGCGCGTTTATCAAAGTTACTATGTCAGTTCTGTCTATTTATTAGTTAATACTATAAATTTAATTGTAAACTAATATAAAAATTCAAGTTAATAACATTGAAGTCTTTAATTTAAGTTGAATATAATTATACGTTCATTTTAAATTTATAAGTTATAAAATATTAAATAGAAAAGTATATTAATGTAGTAATATAAGCAATATTTCGTGGGGCGCGTGATAGCATGGCAGCCGGCAGGGTAAATTGCGAACGTTATTATAGTAATAATAATATTAATTATTTTCATTTAATGGTTAACAAGTTTTTACTTGTCCAGTTTTTTAGGTTGTTAAACAATAACAAATTCTCTTCGTGTATTTTACATGATGAAAACTGGGTAAAATTAGCTCTTAGTTTAGGTTAGCAAATAGCGAAACAAGGTCTACAATGCTCTATAAGTATACAACAAATGTACCAACAAAAATTTTTATCTGCAGCAGACAATGCCCAAGTATCAAAATCACCTTCCGAATGGAGAGACATGGTCTATAATACAAAGCACTAACAATAAGTATATAATAAGTGTACTAGAAAGAAATTTTCATCTTCAGTAAACGAAGTCCAGGTGTCAAAATGATTCTGAGAATAACGCATTATAGTTATGGTAAACTGTATATACTGCAACCTTGAAAATTACAATAAGTTTACATGCAACAGACTTCTTTTATAGTCATTAGTATATGATCTGAGTTAAATTTTAGGAACACTAAAATTACCAGTCCAGAAAAATTGCAGAATTTCACTTTTGCATAAAAATATTGCAAAATCACATTCTAGATGGCAAAACATGGTCTACCATACAACGCACTAAGTATATAACAAATATACAACAAAAATTCACTTCTAGTAGACGATGTCTAGGTGTCAAAATCATCTTCTGAATGACGAGACATGATCTATTATACACCGCACTAAGTATACAACGAATGTACTAAATACAATTTTTACTTCCTGTAGATGATGTCCAGGTGTCAAGATGATCCTGAGATAAACCCATTCTAGTTATGGTAAATGATATGCGGTGCTACCTTTAAACTTAAACCAAGCTTAACCACTAAGAAACCTCGTTTATAATCATAAGTATTTTATCAGCGTTAAAATTCCAGGAAGACCAATAAAATGGTAGGAATATTCTTAGATGTTAGGACTCATGTGACAGTAAAAAAATTTCAATAAGAATCGGAGGAATTTGAATAAATTGAACTGGGAATACCGTTTTGGACAGAAATTTAAGCAAATTAATATTATTTCGTTGTGTGTATGTGACTGTTATGTATGTGTGAGTGCTCTGCTTTCTTGTCTCTATGTGTGTACATGTTCTTGTATTCTTTTTCTCTCTCTTTGTTAGTCTTTATCGTCCTCTTCCGAGTCTCCTGATCTCCAGTTATTATACCTATCCTCTTCTCCCTGGTCTGTCCTTCTTCATCTCTATACGATTCTTTCCTTATTTTCCGTCCTATGTATGTAATTTCCTCTATCTCCGCCATTCATTCCTTTCTGTATGTGGCATCTCCCTCTTTAATGTCCTCTTCTTCCCTCCTTCGTTTTTCTCTCAATATGAGAGCTTTAACCCTTCTCTTCATATGACAACTTTTGTTTGAGCCATATTTTTTCTCCTTCTTTTATTTCTGCCCTCTTCTTCCATATCATCTCCATGTCCTCTTGTCTTTTAAAAATTATCTTTTTGGTGTCTTCTGTTTTTATGTCCTCTAATTCTCATTCAACTTCTTCCATGATGTCTTCCAACCATGTTCTCTCTTCCTCCTTCATCTAATACCTGTATCCTCCTGTTTTGTTGCCGATTCTGAAACTTGCTGTTAAAGTCAGCCCTTTTTTTCCTGTGTTCCCTTTTTTCCTTGAATATTCCAGTATCTTTTATGATATTCTGACAGTGCCTAACTTCTTTTGTTTAGTTTCTTTTCTCTAGTCTTGTTCCTACCTCCTCTTCCCCTTTCTTCTTCTTTTTCTTTTTCCAAAATACTCCAGCATTCTCTCCACAGGGTACCTTCTTTTGCCTTGCTCAATTTGGCCTCGTATTTCAAGGCTCATCTTCTTGTCCTTGTTTCAAGTTTGTACCGCTCCGTCTTCAGATGCAATATGTGTTCCGATGTGGTTCTGTCCAGCTTCATTATCCATTTCATATGTCTTCCGTTTTTTTTTCAGGTATAATATTTTACGATTTTGTAAATGAATAAAATAATGAATACAACAAACAATAACTGTAAATAAGCAAAAACAACAGTTTTTTGCTTGCTCTTAGTGGAAGCCTTGTAATTAGTAAAATTTTCAGTTTCGCTATAACTTTATAAAAACGTATTTCGAGGTGTTTAGAGTTCAAATCTTGCGTTTTTAAAAAATTTTCATTTAGATGGCTGTGTGTGTATGCACGTATACCGTCATGATTTTGGAACCACGATGATCGTAATAAAATTTGACATGCATGTATGTTTTCTGAATTCGGAAAACATTTTTTTTTGTGATTTATATCTATATTTTAGCCATTTTTTAATTTTTATATAATATATTCAATAATCAAGTATCTAGAAGATCATAAAATTGCGTACTTTTTCTTGCAAGATTGACTGTTTCGTTCAATGGTTATGATAAAAAAGGTGATTCTTAGAAAAAATTAATATCCCCAAAACTAAATTGTTTAAAGATCATATCTGCAAAAAAATGTTAAGTCGCAATTCCGACCTATAATTAATTATTGAATTTTTACTTACTTGAGTTTAACTACTTGGGCTGGAAACTCTGCTGCTTTGCCGTAGTCAGGCTTATACAGGATGGATATATTCAATATTAAAACACTTGTAGTTGATTGACGTTCACGATTTATTCAAGATTCTTATTTATTCAAGTTCTAAAGGTTTCGGGAACGCGACTTAGGACCGGATAACTCTTGTCGACGGATAGAAGCGTCGTGCAAGAGTCCAGATCAAGTGTATAATTATAACTGGTCGCTCGGCGTATACAGGGGATACTCATTAACCTCGCTGATCTACTTATTAATCTGAGTCGTTAGTTTTCGGCTTCATAACGATTCCGCTGATATTGCTTAAATGCAATACGTCGTAGGACGTTACAAATAATTATGTGCAGCATTCTTCTCATCTGAATCTAATCTGCAGATTACATCTTGTGGTCTACATGAATACATACGGCATTCGTCATTTCATATTCACAAAGGAATAACTTCAAAAAATAGATCATATCTGCAGAAATAATTATTTCCAGCATCCCTTTCATATGGACCTAATCTTAAGATCATCTCTAATAATGTATGTGAAATATAATATGTAAAAATAGGTGGTGCTACATTAGAGGATCCAAATTAGATTGGATCCTCTAATGTAGCATTATTCCACAAGTGCATAATATAATGTGCTTTTTCAATTCGCTGTACAAGCTCTATATAACATAGTGAATTTGTGCATTCTTCTCAATTGGCTTCTGACATATTTACAATATACTTTCTTGAGTCATTAATTAATAATTAGATAAATTGTCAATACTGCTTTCAAATCTGTACGGTGTGAAAATCGAAAGAAAGTGGTCGGTTTCCTGGGTTCTGTGCCACGTGCCACGTTGCGCGCTGAAATACATTATTTCCTTTTGCACTCAAATTTCTCATGATCGCTTCTGCTTTGATTGCTGATAAATTGTCAGAAGGTTTTCTTAAATTTCAATTTTCAGTCAATTTTTGCAACTTTAGTGTTTTTGACAACCCTTTAACTTTTACTTACTTTTCTTACAATTTTGCATGTTTTAAATTTTTAACCATGCCAATCAACCGCTTTTTTTTTCTCGGCAAATCTACACGCTTAATCGACCGCCAACGCTCTTACTGACAGTGCGCCCTTGTACGGTCGGTCTTTCGCTTTGCTGACAGTAATCGAACCTCTTCCAGGTAACATATTACATGGACATATGTATGTTACACCCGTTATAACCAGCTCTCCATTTGTGGGTTCGATTCCCGGTGAATGCACTTGGATTGTTCCTCAGTTATTTGTAACTGTAAAAATATCCTTGTCACCGGCTGATTTGAAGCGAAATTTTCTTTCATTGAAATTTAGGAATTTCCCTTGCCTCAAATGTGGTAACTTGTAGAACAAGGTAGAAAATATCTCCCAGTTAAGCCAATCAGAAATGAAAAAACGCATTAAGGGGGAGGGGGAAAGAAAGGGCAAAGTTAATTCGTTAAGATTGAGGTACGGGTCACTTGCTATAAATTCAATTAAAATTTATTGTTTATCTCATAATTTACAGTTTTTTTATCATTTTTAGGTTCGGGAAAGTCTTATACGATGATGGGAAGTGGAGAGAATTTAGGTATTATTCCACGACTATGTGACAAACTTTTTGATATGATTGCTAAACAGCAAAGTTCTGAGCTTACATATAAAGTTGAAGTTTCGTATATGGAAATTTATAATGAAAAAGTACACGATCTTTTAGATCCGAAACCTAATAAACAATCGCTGAAGGTCCGGGAGCATAATGTGTTGGGACCTTACGTCGATGGATTGAGTCAACTAGCAGTCACAGATTTCCAAGTTTGTTAACTTTTTAATAATGTATATTTGAAGTATAACTCTAAGCAAGTTCTACATAGTAAACATGAATAAAATAATTTTGTATTACTTATAGATTAATCCATGTAGTTTTTATACAAATTTATTTTTATTTTTATTTATTTATTTATACCATATACATATGCCCTTTAAAAAGCATCCTATAGAGGCAAACACAGTTGCCTGTACATAGGAATGGCATACTTAATCACTAATACTAATATACTGAAAACTACCATATAGAGCAAAGATAACGCATTTAACGCTATCATGCACTTTTTCCTTTTCATAGCAAGTTAACAATATTTAAAAAATATAACATCCAAAAGTTAATTCTTTTCTAAAAACCTCTTTAATTTTCTTTTTATAGAGATTTTACTTATTGCTAGGTCTTTGAGATCATTCGGTAGCGTGTTAAATACACTCACAGCCATGAAATAACTGCTTTTCTTGCTTACTGTTTTATCAATTTTAGGCAATGGTAGATTCTTATTTCGTGTCTTGTTTGTACTTCTTATGTATCTGTTTCTTAATTCATTATAATGATATACATTCTAGTTCAAACATTTGCCTTATACTTAGAGGTTGGTTCTCTGCTATATAACAGTTTTTATTTATAATTCGAAGTATTTTCTTTTGTATCCCTTGAATTAAACTTAAGTAATTGTTATAAGCCCCATCCCATGCAATGATGCCATAGTTTGTAATACTTTGAAAGAAGGCATAATATTGTAACATTAGCGTTTTACTATCCATAAATTTTTTTAGCTTCGCAAAAATAAAGATTAAATATCTTGTTGTTTTTATTATATAATTTATGTGTTTATCCCACTTCATGTTATAGTCTATTATTAAACCTAAATATTTACAACTGTCTACTCTATTTATTACATTATCACCAATTCTGATGTTTAAGGTGCTAGGCACACTATCACAGTAATTGTCATATGCGATATATACGGTTTTATTTACATTGAGCGACAATTTATTTAGGTTTAGCCATATTGCCACCTGACGAAGATATTCATTTAATCTGTCCACGAGTTATCACATGAGATGATAACTGTGTCATCCGCGTAAGATAATATTGCTTCATTTTGCATATCTATCAGTAGGTCATTCACGTATAATATGAAAAATAGAGGACCAAGTATTGTTCCTTTTGGAACCCCTATCATAATTTTTTTGTACTCACTCTTGCAGTTACTTATCTTTACACATTGTTTCCTATCAGATAGATAGCTGCTGAGTAATTTTAATTCTTCTCCTCTTACACCGTATCTTTCTTATTTGTCTAGCAGTATACTGTGATCTACAGTATCGAAGGCTTTAGCAAGATCTAAGAACGCAGTTATAATCGGTTTGCTTTTATCTAGGTTTCTATATATAATATTTGATAGACAATTGAGAGTATCCTTCGTTCCTCTCTGTCTTAGAAAGCCGAATTGTTTATCAGATATTATTATGTGCTTCATGATAAAATTATGAAGTCTATTGTATATGATTTTTTCAAATATTTTGGCAATGTTAGAAATTAGCGATATTGGTCTATAGTTACTAATACAACTATTGTCTCCTGATTTATATATAGGTACAATATCTGCTTTTTTCAGTGCGTTAGGCCAGATTGATTGCTGTATGCATAGATTAAATATGTACTCTAACGGTTTTGATATATGTTTCGATAAAGATTTAATAGTTATTGCACTAATGTTATCTACTCCACCAGCCTTTTTTTCATTGCAATAATTATATTTTTAGTTGGATTAATAATTACATATTAGTTAGATTAATAAAAATTGAGTAGTTGTTTCGAACTGACAGTTTCAATTGTTCTAAGTCCATTTTTTTAATTTTATTGCTTAAATTTAATCCTACATTACAATAATATTCATTATATATACTTATTATTTGCCATGACAGTTGTTAGAAAAGCATAGTAGATTAAAATTTTCTTATTATTCTTAGTAGAAGTTTGTATGCTATTTAATTAAATAAACTTATTGACTGTATAAATATAAAATTTCGACATTTTTATAACTGCCAAGATAAAGGAATTACTGATTAAAATCAATAATGTTTAAAAATCTGACTGTGATAGAAAATTACAAATTAAACGTAATTTTTTTCCAAATTTTTCAGTGACAGTTGGTAATATTACATACACTTTTACCGTGGTAAATCAATATTTATTATACCCACTCACCTACTGTGGATCTCAGTGAAAAGTTTTGAGAAATTTTTACTGTCCGTAAGATTTTTAGTGGATCTGTTGGGCTGCAATTTAGGAGGTGTAACGGGGCGACTAATGAAACAACGATCTCTCTCTCTCTCTCTCTCTCTCTCTCTCTCTATCTATCTTTCACTCACTCACTCTTTCTTCATCCTTAACACTAACCTAACGAACGCCATCAATCAGCTCGCCTCGTTACGGACTGTCACGCCAGGATCTACACGACACCCGTGGTTCACTGCGGCTCTTTGGGACCGCTTATCTGAGCGGGATAGACTGTACCAGAGATTTCGTAAAATACGTCATCCTCCACTAGCAGTAGATAACGCTCATAAACAAGTCGAGGAAACCAGATTGAACATCTATCGCTCACGACTATCAACCCTAACAGACGTTGGAGAAAATTGGAGAAAGCTCGAGAATCTTGAAATCACCATCTCCAAGGAAGCCACCCCGTCTTGCTTCTCCACAGACGACCTCAACAGATACTTTAGTGGAACATCGAACGATCCACTTGCCTCCTCTGTCGAGAAACATCTGCAAACACTCGACAGTTTCGAATAACCCATTCACTTCAATTTCAGTAAGATCGCGGAATCGGACGTGTTCGCTGCGGTTCAGCACTTCACCTTCCAGGCCAGGGGAAGCGATGGCATCCCACAGGTTGTCATTTTCGAACCCATGCCAGTGCTCGCTTCCTTACTATGTCGTATCTTCAACCTGTCCTTAAGCGAGTCATACTTCCCCTTGGACTGGAAGAAGTCGCTGGTGCGCGCACTCAACAAAGTCAGTTCTCGAAAATCTCTCACTTACTACCGTCCGATCTCACTCTTATGTTTCTTATTCAAGGCGCTGGAGTAGCTGGTACACATGCAGCATTCTTATTACCTAGAAACTAGGCTCTTTCTTGACGACCTACAGATAGGTTTTCGTACCGGTCACAGCACAAAGTCCGGTTTAATAAAGCTACTTTTTTAACCTTGAAAATACATAGTCACCCTCATAACAAAATCATTCACTCGTTTCTCATACGTCAGCATACTCAATCACAATTACATAACACACACACCCACACACCCACACACACACAATGTCAAACTTCAAAGGAAAAGCCAAAAAAGGCTAGTTAACGTAAAATTAATAGTTGTACGCTTTCGTCAGTAAATTTAACATTAAAATCTCCTGCTAAATGCAGTGGCATTTCATTGTCATTTTTTACCAAGCTCTCGTGATCCTACTTGAGTGTATACAAGTAGTGATCTATGGATAAATTGAATTATGTCTGTAATGCTTTGATTGGGTGAAATGTAAATCGCAGCTACGATACATATTTGACCGCAGTCAAAATTTCTAAAACGCAGTGAGCAGAAGATATTTCAACTATTTCTGACATCTGAACATCTAAATGTATAGGTCTTCTAATTTGCAATTATATATGTTTAGTGACGATATTGGCAGTGTGACGTTTATTTTGAAAAATAGCTACTCCCCCTGCTCCTTTATTTGCCCGATGGAAACGGAAACGTGCTATACAATTGAAATCAGGTACATCAATGATATCTTCTTGATCGCTCATCCAAGTTTTGGTTAGAAGTAATATAATACTATTTCCAATAACGGAATCAGTAAGATCTAGCGCATGAGATTGAAGACTTTGGCAATTAAAAGTAACAAATGATAATCCTTTTTTAGTTGTAATAAAATCTGTAATCATTTCTGCTGTTATTTGCAATTTGTTGAGAGATCTACGGAATTCATCTTGGAAAGAGACACTGTTTACATTATTTCGTCGACCATGATAAAATATGAATTTGCTTGCATCATCTTCGTACGTAGTAATGTAAAGTTCTTCTATGCCCGTAATACGGGATAGAGCAACATATACTAACTGTTGAGAATGTTTCCTTTCGTATTCGTAAACAACTTGATTAAAAGTACGCCCTTTTGATTTATGGATTGTCGTAGCTAACGCTGGAATTAATGGAAAATGATTTCTTTTGGCTAGGATAGTTTTATTGTTATTGAGAGGAATGCTACTTGTTCTTCGGTCTATTGATGCAGCTTGAGGAGTGATGTTATGTGTAACAGCGTAATGTGCTGCTTTTAATCTAGTTTTTTGGACAATTTTCGATGAGTTTGGAAATTGTAGCCAAACTCTCTTGACCTCATCATTGTCATCAAATTCAAGGTGTACCAATTCTCCAACTGCACCGATTGCTAAGCCATCTGATACATCGATATTAGTTGTAATTATGTAAGATTAATTTAACACGAAAATAATTTCATATGGTAAACTGCCAGTATCAATGACGGGCATTTTGTGCAGCTTTTGTGTTACGAAAGTTTCTTGTTTCTTACATTGACATCTGGTAATAATATCTCTTGCAATAGTAATAGTTTTGTTTTCTGCGCGCTGTAAAATCGAGTTATTGTACTCATTAACCGAGTGATTGGTAAGGAATAAGCGTATCCTGTCTGGGCATACTCAATTACTATAATTTTTTGTGTTAAATCTTGCTTCTACAAGAGCGAGTTCAAGATCGTCGAGCTGAATGTCATTTCCGACCTTAGTAAGCAATGAAGAAAACATTGTATTTGCTTGTCGCATGACTTGTGTCAGTTCATAAAATTTTAATCCTCGCCACAAAATTGGGCCAACCATCCGTTGTCTAAGTGACTTATAGATTGGAGTTTCCCGAACAGGTGGTAATTGTCGCAAATCTCCAATTAAAATCATATCTAAACCACCGAAATTATTTTCAAAATTTCCAGTAATCAGCTTTAATCTAGAATCAATTTGTGATAACAGCTCTGCACCTATCATGCTAATTTCATCAATAATTATAACGTTAACGAATTTAAATAATGCTCTGTAAAGCTGTGCTATTTCATCAGATAGTGGCAGTAACTTTGACAGTGATATTTTAAGAGCTGTATGCACTGTTGTGCCATCAATTGCAACAGCTGCTTTTCCGGTTGATGCACAATTAATATATGCATTACAGTATCAAACATTAATTACTTAATTTTAGGTCAGGTCCGGGATACCAGGTAGTGGAAGTATATACTAAAATAACGAGATCTTGTTAATTTTTCTTTTAGTTAATAAACAAAATATATTTAATTGAACGATTTAAAAAAAGAGATTACTACGTAAATTGCAGTAATCTTTTTTTTACAAGTAGACATACAAATTAGATCTTTATTTATATGATCAAACATAGTTTAATACGCTTTATTAGACCGACCTTATGGCATTCGGACGCCACGCGACTTCCACGTGTACGCTAGTCGCGCGCGTTCTTCGGCTGTTCGCGGCGTAATTATGCGGGCTCTGGGCTGGATTGCCTCCTGTCCAAGTTGGATAGTCTGGACCCAAACGTCCTGCCCGAAGATAAATTTGCGTGGATAAACCACTGATATATTTGTTGAGCGCTTAAAAGTGCGTCCCATCTTTGCAAAAATTTCTAGTATTTCTAAAAGCGCTTAATCGTTGCGACTTCCAAAAATATACTGACGATAGTCAGCTCTAGTTTGCCCTTATATAGGTCAAAATTTTCAGAAAAAAAGCGTGAAAAACGTATACCCCTCAAACTCGTAGAGGGAGTTTGTTTTGAAGGTATTGACACGGTATTGTAGTGTTTTGATCAGAAAAGGGGAAGACAGTGGCTTTGACTACATTCCTTTATTAGGCTTTATGAAATATGCTAAGGCCGTATTTGTATTGCTCCGAATGAGGTTACTAAATTCTTAAATTTTAACTATATAGGTTTTTAAATTCGAAATTTTAATTACTCTACAAGTACTTAGCTTAATTACAATTCTTTATTGTAATGGAATCCCCGATTCCATTACGCGCCTACGACGCCAATTTAAGCAGGTCACACAAATTTTACACGAAACGAGAAAAACACATACGTGAGACACTCGCGAGCATCGTCATGGCAGCAGCCGCAAGAAGCAGCATTTCCCACCACAACGTATTCCTACAAAAATAGAATTAGAGGCGTAGCGACAAAACGCTCTCTAAGACGAAGATCACCCGAAAGAATGGCTAACGCCAAGAAAAAAATGACGGCGACGAAACAAAAAGATGTCACTAAACTAGTCGCGATATTCATCACGAAAAGCGACGGAAATCAAAATAGCTATGCGAAGAACAAGCATCAGCTGAGCACTCTCTCCCGCAAACGAATCGAGAAAAGATACAGAGAGCTGTCACAAGACGCTTTTCCTAAAAACTGAAAGTAATAAAATTTTTACGAGATCACGCAAAGTCGAGAGGAAAGTCATGAGAATATTAGGCACTCCTAATATGGAAAATCAACGCTACAGATTCTCCAGTATATAAAGACCGGGAGCAAAAGGGTGCTCGTCGTCAGTTTTCCTGAAGTCGCTTTACAAGCCGAATCGCTGCCAGTCGCCAGACCAATAAATCCGAACCAGTTAATATCGAATCGCTACCAGTCTGTCCAAGTTGTATAAGTGCCGCGATCACTAAGACATACCATCATCTTCCGTCACTAAGAGGAGAAACGACACATCAAGGCGCCCATCTGTCTGCACCTGCTCGAAGGAGGAACGAGCCGAAGGAATCCGAGACGCACACCAGCTTGACCGCACTGAACCACCGACGCCAGGCTCTAGGAGCGACAAGGATCCACAGCTGCAACCTCCTGCCATTTACATCTCTACACACACACACACTTACGAATTTAGGCACTACAAGGTACTTTTCTCCTTTCTCTAACACATGTGAAATATATTATATTAGTTTCTTTAAAACTTAACCCCGTCTAAGTGATTTCGTTATCCGGCTCCCTTTCCCGGAAGGCAGTGACCGCATCTGCGTTAGCCAAAAGGAATTTCTTTATAAAGCTAAATAAATAATAAATAACAGCAGATAGGAACTCGAATAAAAGTAAGTATATTGGTGAGTTGCGTTCATTCCGACGTAACATTATGTATTTTTATAATAAAAAAAAAAAAAAATTACCTGTAGGGTAAGTTTTGTACAATGAATCATTTTTTCTTTACATATAAAATCATGTGTGTATATGTACTTTTACAATAATTAATTATGCCAAGGTCTCTAAACATTTCCGTTTATATTTTTTTAAATCACTTATGTGAAATTGACCTTTCTCTTTTTGATTTTTTTGGTCAATTAAAAAATATGAAGTTTTTCGGATTTTTCTTTGAATGATGTCTGGACCTTCATAAATGGACAAAAATTTCGAGATTTTTTTATTTTCTAAATCTGATACATTATTAGATTTTACGAGGACTTCGTCTCCTTCGTGAAATTCAACAAAAAATGGCTCTTTTAATAAATTGTATTTTTCAGCCCGCTTTTTAGCTTTTGAAATAATTCGTTCGCATTTTCTGAATCAATTATATGGATCCAATTTTTCCACGCCCGTTTTGGCTTTATACCTAAATGTAGTTCGAGTGGGGTAAAGATTGTAGTATCGTGATAGGTTTCATTTATAATAGTCTGAATAATATTAATATACCCGACCCAACCGGTATGGTTTTCGCTGGTGAATATTCTAAAAAATCTCCCAAGTTCTTTGTTTACGCGTTCGACTATATTACTCTGTGGATGTCGAATAGATGAAAATACTAAATCTATGTTTTCTTTCTGTAACTTTTCTATTCACGCCTTTGCTGTAAATTGTGAGCCGTGATCACACGAAATGCGCTTCGGTTTTCCATATAATAAAATATACTCGTTAAAAATTTTTCTTATCGCTGTTGCACAAGTTTGTCTACGGATTGGATATAATACAACAAATTTCGAAAACGCATCTATTGTTACGAGTATGAGTTTCATGCCACCGCGTCCGGTCGGTAGCGGACGAAAGAAGTCGATTGCTATTAGATCATGTGGCGCTTTCGGAATTATAGGTTCCATTGGCGCAACGCATGGTCTAGTGGAAACTTTGTTCCTTTGACATGAGTCGCAAAATGAAATAAGTTTTTACTATTTATGTCTTAAATTTTTTATGTAAAAATCTTCTTGTAACACACGAATTATATTTTTTCGCGCCTACATGACCATAAGTTTCGTGTGTTTCAAGAATTAGAGGTTCTATAATTTCTTTAGGAACCATTATTTTATATTGATTTGACTGATTCTTTTTATAAATTATATTATTTTCAATTATGTAAATAGAATTCATATTTTGATCCTTGTTATCAAAATGTTTAGTAATTAATTTATTTAAATACTCGTCATTGTGTTGTAACTTTGACAAGTGTTTAAATTTGTACATTAAATCTTTAGAAAATTTTTGTGCCTTTAAAAGTGCAATGATAATTTCTCCCGGTATATAAAACGTAAAATAGGCTAATTGGGCTGCTTTTAACGTTCTACCAATGTATATAATCACCCGTCCATCTCCGTTTTTATCAATCTGCGAAAGTGCACCCGCGATTGCGAAATCGGACGCGTCGCAAGAGAGGATGTATGGTTTGGATGGATCAGGATATGCAAAGCAAACGTCTTTTTTCAGAAAGCTCTTTTACTTTATTGAATGCTTGTTGATGTTTGTCCCTCCACCCTCAGGATTTTTGTTTTTCCTTTCTTAGAACTTCTAGTAATGGTAATAATTCCTAAGCATGATTTTTCGTGAATTTCGCGTAAAAGTTAATAGTGCCTAGAAAGGCTTGTAATTGTTTCAAGTTTTTTGGAATTAGATAATTTTTGATTGCCTCGATTTTATTCTCTTGTGGTTTTATGCCCGTCGTTGAGAGGATAAATCCTAAGAATTTAGTTTCTTTTTTAAAGAATTCTTATTTCTTAAAGCTTAAGGTAAAGTTCCATTTTATTAAGCTCTGAAATAGCGCCTCTAGATGCTCCAAGTGATCTTTTTCACTTTTTGAGATGCATAAGAAGTCGTCTACAAAGTTCAATATAGAATCCCCAAGATGTTCTGACGACTCAAGTCACGACTAGATACGGGTCTTGTAACGTTGCTAGTGCTACGCGTAGGAAAAGTCAACATAACAACAGATACTCAGTTCTTGTATTCACTCACCAGATACCGCCGATGGTAGCAGCTTGACTCGCGTAAGAAGCTTTGGGAATTTTAAAAGCTTTTATGTCTATGCATGTAATTACGATATTGAGATGATAAAGATTGCAGTTATTCAGTTAACATCTGTAACACCAAGGATTATCACGTATGAATTACAGTAGTTCGCGTTTAACGAGTTCTGTTGCACAGGTCAGAGCAGTCGTTCCGATGTTCAGCGATAGATATTGAAAAAGCTTCTTTGCCTTAAATATTCGCAGTTTGTATGCGCTCTGCGTATAAGTACGCAGGTCGCGGTCACGCAGGCTTTACAATCATCGTCGCCTACTATAGTACAAACATGGCACGTTCAAATACAAAACAATTCCCCATTACATATTAAGATCTCCGAAAGGTTAATACATCATAAAATCTTTTCACAATTTGATTGTTATTTAAGGGTTTAAAAAAATTTTGTCATTTCAAGAATTTGATAAATTATAAAAACAGTTTTATATCATTAGATAATATAGATTTTAGCATAAAAGTATAAACTGTACTAGTCTTCAACGCAAAAGTGCGAAATGCAAACCCTAATTTCTTTATCCATGAACATAAGGAGTTGAATATCTTTTGTTATGCATACAAAAAAAATCATTGATGTTTTTATATTTTTTAATTTTTTGTAACGTATATTCATACTTTTTTAAAGGGTTGCTCTTCCTAAGCACACACTGAATAGGTTTTTCTTTTGTTACAGGATATCGACAATCTTATGGCTGAAGGAAATAAATCCAGGACGGTCGCTGCTACCAATATGAATTCCGAGAGCTCGCGTTCTCACGCAGTATTTTCGGTGATACTTACACAAACACTTATAGATCCTAAAAGTGGGGTCAGTGGTGAAAAAGTTTCACGTATAAGCCTTGTTGATTTAGCCGGTAGTGAAAGAGCAGTTAAAACTGGAGCTGTTGGAGAAAGATTGAAAGAAGGAAGCAATATAAATAAGTAATAAAATATTTTAATCAGATTATTTACTAAATTTAATTTGATTTATAATAATTAATTAAACTCCAATACATTTTAGATCTTTGACAACGTTGGGATTAGTTATTTCTAAATTAGCAGATCAAAATTCTAACGGCAAAAATAGGGATAAGTTTGTACCATATCGTGATTCCGTATTAACTTGGCTTTTAAAGGTATGATAAAATAGACAAATAAAATAAAAGCATGCAAAGTTTTTTCGAATTTTCGCATATTAGAGCACTAATTAAAACTTATGAATAATGTCCAAACTGTTTTTTATTATATCAAATCGATCAAGCTTATTTTATATCTCATAAAATAATACATTACAAAATTATGTAGTAAGTTAAGGGCACGACCAGATACGAATGTCGTAGCTATTTCATAAGATTTTTTCTTATGACTTATAGCGCGTACATTCATTCCCACACAGCACGGTCCGTTGAAGAAATGTTTTTGTAAAAAATCCAACTAGGCCAAATACCAAACAAAATTAGTGGGAAACAAAATTCAATTTTGTTTAAACCAAAAATTAAAAAAAAAATACTAGCAAAATAATAGAAAATTCAATTTTGTTTTAACCAACAATTTCAAAGAAAAATACTAGCAAAATAAATTTTGATACAAATTCGACTTAGATCGGTAACGGCTAAATGTTCCACACGCTACGGGGTACTCACACTTTTCGAAGCTACGGGGCTAAAAGGTAGAAGCATAAAAGAGAAAGTGTAGCGGCTTTTTCGGATTTAGGATCAATTTATTTAGGATCAATTCGGATTTAGGACTTTCTCTCTCTCTCTCTCTCTCTCTCTCTCTCTCTCTCTCTCTCTCTCTCTCTGGTGAGTAGTGCGGACGCACTTTCGTAGTCGCTCTGTGAACCTTTTGATTTTACAAATCTCTGCACTCCGGTGCGAGTTTCTGAGCATTTCAGGGGGTGCAGGACTGCTACGTCTCTTTTTGGAGATAATATTCAATCACTGCCATTCTGTTGTTGACTCTTCTTTGGCTGTGTGTGCTTGGTTTGTGTGTGCGGTTAGAAGTGTTGTGACTGAAGAGAGAGAGAGAGAGAGCTCTATCGAGAGCCCTAGTGCAGGCATCCTAGCCATTCGATGCTCCTTGTTTCATACGTGTTTCGCTCTCGATCAAGTGAATTTGGCCTTTCTTGTCGGTCATTTATTTTTTCGTTTACACATGGTGCATTTCTAGCTTTGATTACGTAACTTGTTTGCTTCACTGCGGCTTGTGTTCGTGAATGCATCATTATTGGGTTGGCGCGAATTCAAATTTTGGCGCGATTTTTGAAATGTGCTCGTGAACTCACTCAATTTTGCCCAAGTTGTTTGGCGCGAGATTTTTCGGTGTTTTTGGCGCGAAAATTTATTGTGCTTTGTTATTGTTATAGTTTTTTTCATAGTTTTAAGTTTTGCGTTTTATTCTTAAGTTCTCGTTTTAGTTTTTAGTTTTTTTTTTATTTATTTTGCGTTTTACTTTTAAGTTTGCGATTTATTTATTTAGTTTGTGCTTTATTTTCATTTATATTTTCGTGCATATTAATGCCAGTGTGCAGGAAGTGCGGCCGTAACGCAGTTACTAGGGTAGTCTCGTGCCCTCAATGCGGGCTTGTTTTCCACGAAAGCTGTTTAGCACACACGGTTGTTGCATTAAAACTCATAAGGCACTAACTGTGCCACCTGACGTTCCCTTGCTTCCTAGTAGCAGTGAGCGTGAATCAATTTTTGACTCTAGGCGAGATCTTGGCTCTTCATCGCTTTTCGACATCAGGGATCTCAGCATTGCGAGCCTCAGTTCGAAGTTAACCCCTTGTGCTAATCCCTCGTCGTCGAACGACAAACGGCTGGTCGACACTAGTTCGCGTCCTCTTCTCCGCACTCCGACAATGTCGAAGCCTTCTAATTGGAATGCGATGTCTATTGATGATAAGCTTGGCGAGTTATTTAATGTAATTACAACTGGCAATAGCGCTCTAAGTATCAAAATTGATGCGCTCGCAGAAAAGGTCAACAACCAGGAAAGCCGGGTTACTTTGCTCGAGAACGAAAATGCTAAATTTGTAAGAGAGGATGCGAGTCTCAAAGAACGCGTTGATAAGGGCTGTAAATATGCCGAGATTAAGGTCTCTGCAATTCCGCCTACCTGTCAAGCATCTTTACACGACGTTACTAGTGCTATTTTTACGAAGCTTAATATTGTAAACTATCTTACCGATGTGCACAGCGTTCGTGAAATTGTCAGTCGCCCCCAGTCTAATACTGCCGAGGCCTCTCTACATTCGTCTCAGCGCGGGCCTCGCCCAATTGTATTTTGTATACGCTTTAAGAGTATTTGCGTACGCGACGATGTATTGCGAGCGAAGCGAGTATTTGGCCCACTCAAGTTTAGCGATATCTATCCTGGAGGTAGTAGCACTTTTATCGAGATGCACCATATGCTGTCCCCGTTTCTTCATAATTTACGCTTAGCTGTGAAAACGCGTGCAAATGCTTTAGGTTACAAATATGTTTGGGTACGCGATGATAAAATTTTAGTTAGGAAAACGGATGGGTCTGAAATTATTCCGATCGTTACGACTAGTGAAATGGAGCGTATGGTTTGACAACCAGAGCCGAGTATCCCTAAGGCGGTTCCTGCACCTGTTCGGAACTGTAGCAAAATTCGTATTGCCCACCTCAACGCTAATTCTATCAAAGCCCACTTCAACGAAATAGAAATTCTTTTATCTGACAATAGTGTCGATGTCTTGATTATTACTGAAGCCTGGCTTACTCCACCTGTGCAGTCCTCACTTTTTTCTATCCCTGGCTACAATTTTATTCGCAATGATCGAGGTCTTGTCTCCCAGAGAACTCTTAATAGCTTATTAGCTTGCCTCTCTAAAGCCAAAGGTCGAAGCTGTGATGAGTTATCTCTCTCATATTTTGAGCAAGTATTACCTCAAATTGCTCCGTTTTTCACGGAGCTTTTTAATATGTCGATTGCGAGCGGAGTCTACCCGTCAATTTGGAAAAGGTCGGTCATTGTGCCACTTCTTCCCAACACGTCGGGTGTGCCTCAAGGATCTTCTCCAGGCCCTGTGATTTTTCTCATCTATATTAATGAGATTATCTCAGTCCTTCGCCATTGCAGTAAGTCGTGCATGCTGTTTGCCGATGATCTGCAAATATATATATATATATACAATGTCTACCTAGTGATATTAGTAGAGCGGTCGCATCCCTTAACGAGGATGCTAGCCACATTCTCAAATGGTCTCAGGATAACGGCCTCCTTTTGTATGTTTGCAAAACGAAAGCTATGATTGTTGGATCAACTCAGCACCATATGCGTCTGGATTTGCAGAAAAAAGAACCAATCGTTGTGGGTGGATTACCGATTCCCTTTGACGATTCCGTGAAAAACTTAGGTGTAATCTTCTCGAAAACTCTCTTGGAATGCTCATGTATCTCGCACCTACTCTAACGCGCATTTTGCTCTTTATCGCCTTAGGTTTAAGGGTTATTGTCTTCCTATTAGTTTAAAAATCCAACTAGTCAATGCTTTAGTTCTTCCATATATCGACTATACTTGTCTCGTTTATATGGACCTTCCAGATTACCTTGCTATCAAATTGCAAAGGTTGTGTAATTCTGCGGTACGCTTTATCTTTTTCTTGAGGAAAGACTCTGAGCTTGGTCCGTACAGTGCCAAGTTGGGCTGGCTATCACTTAGCCACCGACGAAATTATTATTTAGGAATTACTTTGTATAAGCTCTTCGTTCACAAGCGGCCCGGATATCTTGCCGAGTTATTCGTGCCACCTAACGAGGACTTACGGCGCTCGGCTAGAAACCAGTCGTCTGCGTTTGCGATACCAACTGCCAGGACCGAGATTTTTAAAAATTCATTCACAGTTATAGGTATGCACTTTTGGGATTCTATCCCTACAACTATTAGGCTTAGCAAATCGCTAGGCGCATTCAAACAGCGCCTTTATGATTATCTTTTAAGTCTGCCGCAACGTTATGTGAACTATTAATCTTAGGTTAGATTAAGGATGTTACTGCGAGTTTACTCTGCTCTTAATATTTTGCCTCTATTTTGCCATTGAAAATTTGTTATTATTTTGTTACTTTTATTTTGTATCTTTATCTTGCTATGTTGTATGATTTGCTCCTCGCCCTACGGCGATTTGGCCACGGCGTTAATAAATTTGTTTATCAATCAATCCATCTCTCTTGGACTAATAATTTTTTTTGCCATTCTAACGCAACCTCTTTCTTCCATTAGCGGCATTACTTGCTCCAAAAGTGCCGCATCCTTGAACTCCGAACAGTTCGTTGATTCAGCTATTCTGCAGAACGTCGTACACGCATTTGCCCTAATTTAATTGCCTAGTGGGGGCAGCTCCAACAGTTTTTTCAAAGCGACCGTAGGTGTCGTTTGCATAGAACCCGTGATTCCTCCCATAACCAAACTTTGCACCCTGTCTAGTGACCTGGTGTCAATTCTCAACTTACATTTGTGGCCCCATACCAGTACCTTATGAGAGAGTCTTGGTTTGATGGTTACATCATATAATTATCTCACTTTATCCGGTTCCAGACCCCAGGTATTGCCAAAAGTCCTCCTGGAGGCCCTGAAAGTGCCTATCGCTTTCTCGCAGTTTTGACGTCGAGCGTGACTCCCAGGTATTTGACCTCCTTTACCAATTTCAGAGGGACATCGTGGAGTTAAAGCTCTTTCATGGGTTTGGTCTTATACCTGTTCGTACACAGCATGACACTGACTTTGTTGGGGTTAACCCCCAGTTTTACTTTATTGCACCATTTCTCTATCAGGTTTAGTGCGAATTGCATTAAACCTGCTACCACGTCCTCGTCGTCTCCCCTAATCAGGATGACGATGTCGTTTGCATATGCTGTAACGCCCCGTACAAGCTCCGCAAAACACTATACCGAAAAAAAAACTGAAATTTATTGAACAGATTTTTAACTAGAATAAGCCCGCGCTACATCTGACAGCGCAACTTCAGCAGCGCCACCAGCCATCGAGCGGCGGTAGCAGCAACACCATGTATATATGTATATAGAAGCAGCGAGCACAACGGCGCAAGAGAAGGAGAAGCGGCGGCGTAGGCGTAGCCCGCGCACTTTATAAATTATTTGTATGAATGGGTTTTGTATATAGGTGTGAATGTCTGTGCGAAAGTGTGAATGTGACAGAATTTTCGGCGACACAATCCCCGCTCGCTCCGAGGCCTATAAAAGGGTCCGCACAGCCAGTAAAAGCTCACTAGCTCCAGCGCAACTTAGAAGCCGAGTCTCTTCTCTAGAGCAACAAACGCCTTGAGAAGATAAATGACTTAGAATATTTTGGAATATTTCTACACTTATAAAAATTTCGAGTTAGGCACGATATCGCTAATTAAAGCGTATCGGTCCTACACTTGTCATAAATTCAAATACTTGTCAAATACTTATAAAAATTGCTAAATAGAGCAGATATCGCAAATTCAAGCGTATCTACTTAAAAACTTATTTGTAAAAATCATGCGGATTTACCCGTTTAATTCTTTAGAATATATGCAAGATTTATATCTTGCATATATTCTATATGCAAGATATAAATTTATTTTTGTTATAAGTTACTCAGAATATATTTATTTTTGTTATAAGTTAAATAAGATTAATAAAGAACAAAAATCTCTTTATTGCGATAAACCTCCACTACCTGGTATTCCGGACCTGAACATCATAGTTGAGAATGATTATCAAAATTTAAAATCTTTCTATTTAATCTGTTGTCAGAATCACGACGCAGATTAGTAAATTTTCGCGACTTTTCAGAAAGTAATATCAATAGATTTTGTATTCTTACATAAATTTAATCACTACAGGACCGAGATAAGTCGTGACCGTTTCAATGCCTGTGGGTTTATACCAGCCTCGTTCAGGATGCAGAGCAAGCTATCCACCACCAAGCACAATAGTGTCGGTGACAGCAGTTCCCCTTTTTGGCATTCCTCGGTCTCTAGGTGTACAAGGTGGTCGATGACGAGGTCTAGGTGGTGCGCTTCGTGGCTTTTGGTGTCTAGGTGAATAAATCACTCGAGAGCGGTTTCTAGGTATACATGGTAGCCGATGACAAGGTCTAGGTTGTGAGCTCCGTAGTTTTTGGTATCTAGGTAAATAAATCATACGAGAACGGCGTCTGGGTGTTTCATTTTGTTTTCTGGTAAACTAAAATTTTCTTTTTATGTATTAGAACGTGATATAAACACTATAAGTACAATAAAAAGGGCATTGCAAGTTACGCAAGTTACGTAGTAAGTATCTTGTGAATTGTTTCTAATGGATCATCATATAACTTTAAATTAAGTAAGCCCTCGATTGAACAAAACAATTTTTTTGCTCTATTATGATTAAATATAATAAAGAAGACTTTGTTTGACTAATTTATTTTAAGAGATTTCAGATCTTTTTAGTGAATTTTTCTGAGTGCTCTGTATTATGCACCATCTAGACTTCGACATCGGCCACCCCAAACATTGATACACCAGCCTTGAATGATTTCTACAGCTAGATACTAAAAACCACGTTGCGAACTACCCAGACCTCCTTATCGGCCACCCTGTACGTTTAGATACCATCCTCGCATGATTTCTACACCTGGGCACCGAAAACTACAGAGCACCACCGAGACGTCGACATCGGTCACCCCGTACACCTAAACACCGCCATCATATGATTTATTTACCTAGACACAAAAAAGCACGGAGCAAACTACCTAGACCTCGTCATTCGCTACTCTGCACACTACTTGATATAAAGCAAAGATTTATAATACTGTAGTTGGTTCCACGATACACGGCCGTCTGTGTGAGTGTGTAGAAAACCATGGGAAAGCAATACCCAACTATATTACACACATAGTTTATGCGGCCAACTTCACGGTCCTACTACTTTTAGACTGAATAAGAAAATTTGATATACGAGCTTATGAGCATTCTTGAATCACACAGTCGTTTATTATGACATAAAACAGCTTTTTTGCTAATATTTTTTTTTTTTTTTGATATCATAGTTTAACATCGAAACATGCGATGAGTCAAAATAACTTACAAACAGTAATGATAAGCATTTTTTTTACATTAAATAAAAAATCCAAATACCAATATAGAAGTGAATAATGGCGCGGGCGCCGCGGCACCGTCTGCTTCTCAAACTCGCTTTCGTGGCGCTACTTCGCTACTTGGTTATATTCTTATTTTCGACTTTACTTTTCCACTATTGGACAGAAAATTTCATATTTTTAATTTTTTCATTCATATATTTTAAATCATCATCTAATTTTTTGCTATTCCATTTTTTACTATTTCGATTTGATATATGTATACAATGTCATTGTTATCTACATCCATGGGTAAGGTCCTTATTATTTTATTATATATAATATTTTTTGATTAATTTTCAATTTTTCGACTCCGGATCCTGAAAGCGTGTAAAATGTTGCACTTTAAACGAAGTAGTAAATTTAAAATAGAAGAAAAGATTTTAATCATTTAGCGTACCATTTCCTGAGTTTTGTCATCATCATAAAACTTGATGTCCAGGATCCACGACGAGGACGTACCAGGCTGGATTTTCAGGTCCCATTTTGATCCGGCCGATGAAGGCAAGACGTAAAGACACTGGCCGATTAAGTGGGTGCTGCTTGAAAAAAAATAATTTGACCTTGAAATGACCTTGTAGGACTGGCTCAAATTCGAGGTCACAATTCTCCCCCCCCCCCTCCCTATACAACAACTATGGTCTCTACCACTTTTTTTTAATTTGGCTTTTACATTTAATATTTTAATGTAAAACGTAAATCCGTAATGTTGTATGGCAAATAATTGGTTTTTCAGATGTAAAAAATCGATTTTGGTCTGTAAACTCGAGTTATAAGTATTTTCATAATATGATGTCAATAGAAAAAAGTTGTATTTTTCAAAGATCTACAACTTTTCCATTTAACTTTTTTTTTTTTGTAGACTACTTGGATTTAAAGTTAC
Organism: Trichomalopsis sarcophagae; assembly: GCA_024372645.1. Classification (NCBI taxonomy): domain Eukaryota; kingdom Metazoa; phylum Arthropoda; class Insecta; order Hymenoptera; family Pteromalidae; genus Trichomalopsis; species Trichomalopsis sarcophagae. The sequence continues at coordinate 4,019 of QLSS01000834.1, read as the reverse complement.
AGCCCAAAAACGGTTTTTAGCAATTTTGGAAGGTGGCCGCATTTTGTATATATGTTAGGAATCGGGCCCAAAATAGGACCGTCAGCATACTATTATGAGAGTTCCCAAAAAAATTTTGAGCCCGATTGACTAAAGTCTCTCAGAGATAATCGCATCACAGACAAATTTTTATTAAAAAAACGCTTAAAAATCAAACAAATGCTGCCAAGCTGCCAGCTCTGCACGAGCGAGCAAAAGCCCTATCCAGCGAGTCGAAGAAAAAAATGTCCCGATACATTACGAGTCGCCAAAAATCGTAAAAAAATTCAATACACTCTAATATATATATATATATATATATATATATATATATATATATATATATATATATATATATACAGGGTGACCCAATTTAAACGGGCACCGCTCATAACTCGTCAGGGACAGCCACAATCGAAAAAATGGTAGAGACCAAAGTTGTAGGATATCGAAGGGGCAACCCGATGGTGACCTTGGATTTGACATTGAACGCGATTTTCAAGGTCATTTGAAGGTCAACTTTGGATTTTTAAATAGGAACCCCATTCTTTTATTGCGGGGATAGAAAGAGCGGTAAATTTTACGTTCAGAATGGTATGTTCGGTTGCGGCACTGAAGGTCATCTCAATGTCCTGCAGCCAGAATGAAACCCCGCCTACGTAATTCCTCTAGCAACGCCAAAAAGTTGTAGACATTTTCAAAATATAACTTTTTATTGTGGCAAACATTTTTTAACACTTTTTGACATACACAAGCCTAAAAGCGATTTTTTTAGGCATAAATCCAATAATAACTTCGGTGCAACATGCCCCATCCAACCCAATTATTTTCAGCAATTTTCCTCTATTATTAAAAGCTGAAAGTTATATTTTGGCCTTTATCTCATACATATATAAATAATGAAATCATTTTTTTTTTAATTAAATTATAAAAAATGCATAATTTAGGAAATATGTAATCGTCGAATACAATCCGTGTAACTTTGCATCATATAACAACGTACGCTGTATTAATTAAATCTTTTAAACTGAATCAGCACAATTTACTTTCAAAATTTAAGTGTATATACCGAACTAGAATTTAAAGGTAATTCGCTGATGAACACACATACATGCACACACATAGACATACATACACACACAAAGTATGCAGATATTCAAATATTGTTGATACATTCATTAAACTGTAATGAAGTAAGACTTGACAATGAGACGGAAACGTCTTTTTTTCCTGTTCTAATTACCGGTTGTATTGTCGGATGGTATTTTCAATATACTGACCATGAATTATAGAAGAAATTCGTATTCTTATGAAACAAATCAATTTTTCAGATTCGTCAATTGCATAATCTAAATAAAACTACTCAGTTTCATTCGAATACTTTTATTGATCTACTGCAGCTAAAAATAATGTTGAATCTTAATGACCAGTTAATAATACGATTAAGTTAATAATACGATTAGAAAATAATAATCAACGGGACCTTTTTTTTGCAATAGCATTATTCCAGCTAAGAAAAGAGACTAAACTATTCCTGATAAATGCTGCACTATGAATTAATACTTATTTAACATGTTGGGTCAGTATTTATTTGTTTTTGTTCCTTTTTGCGTGTAACGGGCCTAATCTTCAGTCACGACAGTGGCAGCACTTCCATCTGTCTATTAACTACGGCTATGCCGGAGCCGGAATGGCAGCACGACACTGCAACGTAGGACGGTTCCGCCATCTACGACATGTTGTTTGACACTTATGACGATGTATATCGTGTTGTTAAAGCCTACAGTTTAGAACTTGCTTAACGACGAATCCGTCTCTTGACTCGTAAAGTATCTACATCTACACTATGTTAAAACGCTAAAATGAGCCATTCCGTAAAAATTCACTTGAACTAGTCAATCATTCTGGGATGATAATTATTTCATGAAAGATATGTGTACAAACATAAATACATAATCCTACTAAAAAAAATCAGAATTAAGTACATTTTTTCGATAAAGAATGGTTCACAAAAGTGACCGGGTCATGAAACATTTCACATAAATAACATGCAGATATGAAATAATGATAAATATTTATATTCATGTGATTTTTTTGGTGGTTGATTAGAAATACAGTATATGTATACAAATATCAAAAACATAATAAGATTGGTCCAGATGTGTGGGATGCTGTAAATGATAATATTTTTAGAGAAATATGGCAAATATGTTTATTTGTATTTATAATCTGAATTATTTTTTAAATCATATGCGCCACATTGATACATATGTATGTTTTACATATATCATTAGTAGTGATCTTGAGATTCGGTCCAGATGAAAAGGATGCTGCGAGTAATCATCTATGCAAATATGATCTGGTTTTTTAAAGATATCTGTTTGTGAATAAGAAATGATGACTGCTCTATGTATTGACGTATATCACAAGACGTAATCTGTAGATTTGGCTTGGATAAAAGGGATGCTGCGAATAATCATCTATACCGATATGATCTGGTTTTTTAAAGATATCTGTTTGTTAATGAGAAATGACGACTGCTCTATGGATTTACGCATTTCACAAGTTATTGTTGCTCATTTCGCAAGCATACAAAGGATGCTGCGAATAATCATTTGTGCAGATATGATCTTGTCTCATGACTGTTTTCGTAAAGAAGCCTGGTAATGATACTATTATACATCATTATTTATATTAATATTGGTTGTAAATTTGCTCTCTGCGTTTCACAGGGTGGAGATTGTCGTTAATAATTAAATACAACATTTTTAATAACGCCCGCATTACAAATTATTTAGAAATGTGTCATCGGATTTAATATATATAAATTATGAGTGTTCATATATTGCTACAAAATAAACTTAACGATTACTTATCTAATATTTATACAATTTATTATTATGTATATCTAACATTTGGATTTTAAATGTAGTTTCTGTTTATTATTGCGATTATTTGGCTAATATTTCACATATCTAATTTCAATATAATTATGTTGAATTCACATTTTGTTTACAATTATCAATATGACATATAATATTTAGTTTCAAGTGATAACTTAGTTATTCAATATGTAATTTAAATTTTAGTAATGTACTATTTGTCTAGATAATTTAGCCGATTAATTAAAAAGTAATATTTTAACAATTTATAATTAATGGCAATTACTTATCCAATCAATATAAAATTAATGTGTTGATAATGTATTATTCATGCCGATTACTTAGCCAAGCAATATATAATTAATATTTTATTAATGTACTATTAATAAAGATAATAATTAACTAATACATAAGTTAAATTTCAATAATGTACTATTAGTAAAGATACCTCAGCCAATCAATATTGTAACGGGGTTCGCTTTCGGGGGAAAACTCGGTGATATTCAACTGGATCACAATCTCTTGGTGCGACGGAGAACTCTCTCAACGTCTGTGATTTATTTGCGTTGCAACGCAGCTCGCTGCTAGAGCTGCTTCGCAAACAGTAGATAGGCTATAGGCATACTGGCTCATGCTGATTCTGGCTCACCCCCTCCTCTCTCAGTGTGAGCCAGAATCCGAGCTGTGTATTTTAAATGGAGGGATCGTCAATCCCTCCCTTTTCTCCCCTAGCGACCGAGAATTCTTCCCCCTCTCAAAGTGAGCCAGAATCCGAGCTGTGTATTTT
>QLSS01000833.1:10325-23954 GCA_024372645.1 Trichomalopsis sarcophagae | reverse complement strand
AGAGAGAGAGAGAGAGAGAGAGAGAGAGAGAGAGAGAGAGAGAAAGCCGTGAGTGTGTGAGAGAGAGCGAGCGAGACGAGAGAGTGGTGTGCGGTGCGGGCGCACACCTCGACGTCATCCACGTGAGGCGTCGAGCCAGCGTGCGCGAAAGTGAGAAAGAGAGAGAGAGGCGCCGAATGAACGCGTGAGTGTGAGAGAGAGAAGAGTGAGTGAGACGAGAGAGTGGTGTGCGGTGCGGGCGCACACCTAGACGTCTTCTGCGCGCACGCGATAGAGAGAGCGAGAGAGAGAGCAGTGCGAGGAGACGCGCGTGTGTGCGAGAGAGCGCGAGCGAGAAAACCCTAGCTCCACGGCAGCAGCAGGTTGGGCTTGCCACAAGCGAGAGGTATAGCCCGCACGCGCATCAGGAAGAGAGAGAAAGAGAGAGAGAGAGAGAGAGAGAGAGAGAGAGACAGAGAGAGAGAGAGACAGAGCGAGACAGAGAGAGCCAACCGTCAACAGACTGGACCTGGGCCTGAGGCCTGCCGTCTGCTGCACGAGTGCGGCTCGTGCGTAAGCGCGCCAACATAAGCCCTGCGTGGCTACATTGTGTGCGGGAGGCATCATTGCCACCGCGTTGTAGGGAAGGGCTGGGCGAAATACCAGTGCAATAAAGTGTTAACCATTGTGTGATTATTTTCCCCTCTCCCTAGCGTTCTCCCAAACGTGACGATCGCGTCAAATCCCACGAAACAAGAAAAATCCTAGCGCATGCGAGGCTCTAGGTGTTGCGCACCTGTGTTGGGAGGCACAGCGTCGCAAGCTATGTCGTGTTTTTTACAAGCCTGATCAAGCGGATTAATTCCAGGATCTCCTCTTTTCATTCGCTTTTTCAATTTGGTTCCGGGACGTAAGTTATTGATAACTTTATCAAGCAATCCATAGCCCTTCGGCTGTTTCTGAGATTAATGTATGATCATCTCTCTTCGAGTGTTGATTCACAACTGACGTTCATGATATAAAACGAGCGTTTATATTTCGAGAGTTATATTTGACTCTGTTGAGTGAACATGGATTTTACCAAGCAGAACGTCAAACTCCCCGTGACAAATTTTGATTTTGGTAAAGAAAAGAGAAAAAAGCGTCATGGTTAATTATCCATTTTTGATGATTTTTGATGATGTGGCATGTGAGAAGCAGGATAACATCAGAGCATTTTTCTGTATGGGGAGACATAAGAGTGTAGCTTCTATCTATGTCAATCTTATGCTCATATAGGAAAACTTCTCATTAGAGATAATGTCAATTTGTTAGCAATTTATCGACATGATGTAAATCTTAAACATATCTATGAAGATCACGTGAATATCGATTTAACTTTCAACGAATTTCAGAATCTTTGTTCTGAATGTTGGATGAATGATATATATGGATTCGGATTCATCGTTATTGACAAAGATCGACCAATGAATGAGGGTAGATACAGAAAAGGATTTGACTGTTTTGCAATAAAAAAGGAATTATGAATCTCAAACTTACAGTTGAGTTGTAGATATCGCCACGTAAGCATGTCAAACTTCGCGAAAGAGAAGAATGTTCTTAGTGAGCTCTTGCGAGCTCGTGAGGCTATTAAGAAAAAATACATTTTATTAAAACAGGAGAAAGATGATTTTGAAAAAGTCATCGGTGATACTCTAAAACCAGTCATCACACCACTTGAGAAACTTTTTGAGATGAAAAGTGAAAGCCCACTACAGCAACCATCCAATCACATTTTGGATCAAAACAACAGTAAAAAACGAATGAGAATCGATCGATCGAGTTTAATGGATTATACCGTTTATGATTATGATGATAATGATAATAATGATGATGTTTTTAACACAATAACCAATTCTACATTTAAATCCGCGAGTGGAAAAAATGAATCAGCTGAAGACTTTTTATCAATGCTAGATAAAAGCCGTAGAACCATTGATAATATATACGGAGTGCGAAAGGTTAATGAAGTGTATATGATTGGTGATTCAGAAATTGAATTGGATGATAAATATGTCAAAGCTGAAGACTTCTTATCAATGCGAGATAAAAGCCGTAGAACAATTGATAATATATATGGAGTGCGAAAGGTTGATGAAGTGTATATGATTAGTGATTCAGAAATTGAATTGGATGATAAATATGTCAAAGTCAGAAATGAAAGTTATCCTAAAACGAATGGACTAATGGAATTGCTATTTAAAAAATATCCGGATGATCTTCTTCTAAGTTCAGCAGATCGTGCAAATTATCGCAAGATTTTGGAAGCAACAAATGCTCATCGGAAAAAATTCAGCAAAGATGAATCTATACGAATGTCGAGAAGTAATAAATACAAGAATGTTTTAGCACCAAAATATAAAATATTTATATAATAGCTAAGAAAAATTCTTCCATTGATCTCGTCTATTGGGATGATCCAAACGAGCTTACTGAGAGACTTCGATTATTGATTGCCGAATGATCAGCTGGAAATAATAATCACGTCAATGAAATCCAGTCGATTATTGAGGAATTACGCGTAGCTGGGCATATATATTGATACGCAACTTTCTTCTTTTCATCAGTACTACCATGAGTCTCGATGTGTTTGGAAGAAAACTTGAGGGCTCGCTCCAGGTATTTGTTTCAATTGTACACCAGACGGTGATTTTAATTTAGAAAATAAGCGACTTTGCAACCTAGGACAGCCCAATCATCCAAACGATGCAATCACTTTGCACTCACTGAAAGTTATTCTACAAACTGTAATAAATTATATAGCTGCTAAAATTGCTGGAATTGGTGAAGTTATAGAAGAATAGAAGAATAGAAAGATCAAGAATAAAGTTCTTGATCTTTCATGATTGCCGATGAGATCTTTCCAGGCAGAAATATCTGAAAGCTGTCATCGATCTCAGCCACAATCTTTGTGCCGAATTTCTTCTTTACTTCCTTGAGTGCAGTCACCATGTACTCATGATCTTTTTCCATGTCCGTGACTTTTTTCTTAGGTAAGTTCTCGCGCTCAGCAAATTTGTTGAGTGCAGATAGATCCATTCTGAAAAGTGAAAATAAGAATGTAAGTTAGTGAAAAATGTCTTATAGGTGAGAATTGAGAGAGAGAGAGAGGGGGGGGGGAGAGAGAACTAAGAAATAAAACTTACTTATTTTAAAGTTAGGTCAGTCTTGGTCTCGTTGTACAAGCTTGGTTGTTCGCTTCGATTTCTCGAATGGGCTCTTCATCGTGATTCGTCCGTTCATATAGCCTGTTTCCCACCGCAATGTCTGCCCCTTCCATAGCATCTAATAATATATCACTTCTATCTCCTTGTTCAGTTCCTAACCTATCCAATGATGGATCCCACTCGTGCATAAACTCCTCTAAAACATCATACTCAATCTTGATTGGTTCCTCTCCATCAGCATAAAGTGTTATCCCCACCCGCGAAGCATTCTCATTGGTTTCTTCATGCCCTCACTCACTTTCTCTCTCTCTTTTTCGTCCTTCGCCATTGTTGCCCCTCTCCTCCACCATAATCCCCTCCACCGCATCTCCCTCTACTTGCATTGCAGCATGCGCCATCTGTTCTTCCATAATTCTGTAATGTCCCCAAGGCAAAGTATCAGTACTACGAGGCAATAAGAATCTTTTATCATCGTGTGGACTTAGAGCAATTGTTTCCTGTTTTTCAGTATGCACAATGGGTAATTTTGAACGAATATTACACTGCTCACGTATTATAATAACAAGATCCTGAAGGCATTTTCGATAATCTTCGAACGTGGTTGATTTCTTTACAACACAAGATTTTATACCTTTAGCTTTTTTCACTGTCGCGGCTCCAGTAATCAAAATACTGTACATTTTACTTCTTAAACCAATGAATTCTGTCACAATCTTGCCACAGCATTCGTCTTTCATCAATCCAGGAACTTTTTTATTAACACGTGGAATTCCAAACTGATTATTTTCATCATAATCAGAAGTATCAAATTTATGTACATCTTCTTTCATTACTTGATACATATCTACATCCTCAACTTCATATATTAAACTATCAGTATCCGTATACAGGAGTTTGCATTTTTCTCCAACTCGCTTTTTCATATATGAATAATGAAAATCATATACTAATGTTTTTGACAAATCTAGAATTGAGAGACCAACGTATATTGGTTTATTGATTGTAATACTTGTCCTCTTCAGCTGTATGGCAACCAAATTTTCATCGAAGATTGCACAACTGTGAAAATTTGGCAGTGATATGCGTGCTTCTGCTCCGTATCTGCATGTAAATTTATTTACTAATCGCACATCTACACGTTTCCGCTCTCGTTTAATACACTTTCCATAGACTGCATTAATTAACAATTTGTAGAAGAGTTTTTCAAACTCATTCTTTGCCTGCTTTCGCTTTTCTGTGTTAAATTCAACATATGGTTTGAGCTACGCCCTCTGCTCAAAACTCAAAATCCTATGCAACTTTTTTAATCGAAGTCTATTATCTAAGACCTGCTTAAGTGCTCGATAATGAATGACATACCTTTTCTTGTCATTCAAAGCCGTGATAAGTTACTTCTGCTTTGAACCAGGTGGTGCAAGATGTTCTGCGCAGAAAGGTAAATCCCTATGATCATCATGTATTTCTTCAGGATACTCCAAGTCAACTTCACCAAAATAGCCTATATCAGAATCTGGCGGTGTATTGAAAAAACTTGGATTTGTCTCATAATCAATCCATTCAAATTTTCCGACTGGTAAAGGCTATACCATTGCCCATCCATAAAGATTGTTGATATCAAAATATAAGAGAGTCTTTGTTTTCTGATCCTTATCGTATGAAGAACCCATATATGGATTGTTTGCCTTGGCATATCTATTACAACACTGACTTATTCCACCTCGAATGCCCGATTCGATAAACATTAGCATGTCAATATCTGTAAGAAGTTCCAATTCTACCTTTGTCATTTTTAACGTTGCTGAATAAGTTAGTCCTGGAGTCGTATAATAGTGATCAGGACATAAAGGCTTTAGGAGATGTTTCTCGAAAACGTCGGCCAATAGTAAAACATAGGTTTTCAGATAAAGATCTGAACATTCTCCCAACGTACTAATATTGAACTTATTCCAAACTGGGACAGCATGCTTATAGTCTTCTTCAGCAATATGAGAATCTATTAGCTTATTATATAAATCATTCTTTTCTGGCAATTTTGTAGTCGTCAATTTATCTAATCCATTTACAAAATCATATGGAAATACACCTTTTCGTCGAAGGAGATCTATCTTTGCATCTGTAAGTCCATCTGATCGCAATTCCTTTACTGGTATCGGCACATTTTTCAGATATGATGCAAGCTTTTCCAATGTTGATGGTAGAAAACGCCAAGAATCTATGAATCTAAAACTTATGTTGCAGTCATCCACGTATTTTGTAAAAGAAATATATTTCTCCTTATTGTGAGGTATCAAGTGGCGCGGCAGCGCCACGAAGGCGAGTTTGAGAAGCAGACGAAGCCGCGGCGCCGCGCTACTATTTACTTCTATGTTGGGATTCGCATTTTTCATTATAAGGAAATAAATGCTTTTCTTTGTTATCTCCAAGTTATTTTGATTTATATCATCTATTATTATGCCTAACTATAATTTTCAACAAAAACATTGATAAGAAGAGCTCCCTTTATATGTAATATACGAGTGTGCCATTCGGAAATTCTCAAATCAAATCCGTTTTTTTCTTCCATCAAAATGTTTGGACCGTTAAGTTAGCCGCAGAAATGTTTGGACCGTGAAGTTGGCCGCACAACTATATGCAGATGGGTATTGCTTTCTCATCGGTTTTCCGCATTGCTCGCTCACATGTTGTATGTATAGTGGCTCGGCAGTTAGCGGCGCTAAGGGTTATATGAACAAATCCTTTAAGAAAATAGTTAATTAATAATAAAAATTTGTTGACTACTGTATAAATATGGATTTAAAATCATATTTCACAACCAATGAACAGATAGAAGAATGGGAGGATCGTGATCCAACAACGTAAGTAGTTATTGAAATTATATTTTTGAGGTTATTTTTTCTCGTTTTTTCGAAGGAATAATGTATCTTCTTCTTCGCAGTAATCTTGTTGGGTATGTTGATTCTATTGTGGCACCGACCCCATCAGAACCAAAACAAGAGCTATTATTTAAATTTATATCAAGGGCTTACTTGACTTAAAGTTAACTTATATAATGATCAATTAGGAACAACTCTCAAGATACTTACTACGTAACTTGCCATGCCCGTTTCATTTTGTTTATTGGTGAACAACTAACATTTTTTTTTTATATGTTACAACGTGATATGCAATTGATAACTATTTTAACTTTGTGCAAATATTATATTCGTATACTTATTAAGAGTTTTTGAGTATGCAAAAGTTAATTGATATAAATTTTTTAAAAAATAATTTTTTCTACATATTTTTTTTTATTTCTAAATGAATAAAATTTTCATAACTCATGTGTAAATTCTATAAATTTGTTTAGACATAAGGAAAAACAACGTTACACCATATTATATACTTTTTTTCACTATATTTACAAATATGTGTCGTGAGTTATCTACATTGATAATAAATCATTATTTCGAAATAACTATTTTATTAGTTCATGTATATACAATAAGTATGTACAAATAATAGTTACTAATAGACAACACCATAAACAAAATGAAACGGGCATGGCAAGTTACGTAGTAAGTATCTTGAGAGTTGTTCCTAATTGATCATTATATACTAAACAAGTTTGACATTTCTGTTTTTCTCCTCTCGTGAGATTAGATTTAGAAATTCTTTCATTTAATTCATTAATAGTAGAATTGCACATATCTAACCAATAATGAATCATTGACGCCCATTTGACTCATTGAACATAGTTTTTTTTCACTAGGAAATCTTAGTATGCTTTACGCATTCGTTATCGTGATACAAATTAATTCTTTCCAAAAAAAAAAAAAATTTTAAAGTTAAAGCGTTCGTGGGTTATAAAATAAATTCAAGAATTCACGTTTCTAAATTCTTGCACCGGGTGAGCAATCATCTAATAAATTGTTTTACATCAAAGCCCATCACTGATTTTTTTTTTTTTAAGAAAGAGGAATCTATATTATCAATAAATAATAATTTTTTTATAAAAGAATTATAATTGTTATAATATTATTAAAAGAAATGTCATTATTTTTTTTTTTCAATGAAATAACGTTGTACAGAGTGGATTAAAGAGAAAGGATGAAAAATGTATACGATATTATATTTATTTATTTACACCTTATTATATGTTCATACATCACAAAAAAAAATAATAAATTTTATACATTACTTTACTTTTTTTGGTTTCTTTTAAATTTTGATATATCGATAGGGTCGAGTACAATTTCCATGTCGATAATTCGCGGAACATTTCTTTGTTGTACCTGTTCCTGTTGTTGTTGTTGTTGTTGTTGTTGTTGTTACTGCTGTTGTTGTTGTTGCTGCCGTGATTGCTGCTGATGTTTCTGCCGCGGTTGCTGCTGTTGTTGCTGTTGAGTGTTGGGGTTTTGGAGCGTTGGCAATTAGCTAACGAATCCTATCTTGCATCGTTCTGGTGCTATTCCTACTACTGCTGCTGATGATGCTGCGGCTTCCTGGAGTCCTCTTGGATGTCATTCTACTGCACATTAAATTTCGAAACCGAAAATTGAACTGACTAACCGTAGCCTACGGTGGGCTATTTATTGCGAAAGCAGCAGCTTCCCTTTTCACAGCATTTTTTCTAAAGTCCTGTGATTGGTGTAAAAGTTTTCTCTCCTAATTTTTAAAAAACACACCTCCTCACATCTATTGAGGGTGAAAATCCTTACGAATCGTAAACAAATTTCCCTCACCAATTTTGAAAAACTAGTGTCCACCTCCTTTTAGTACACTCCCTTTTTTTCGAATCTCGATTTTGAGAATGCGAGATTATCCTCTTCTCACAAGAAAAGATCTTGGAGAAAATCTCACTCTGAATTTATTTAGGACGTCTAAGAAAATTGATGTATATCGGGGCGAGAGACATCTGTGCGTTCCCTACAAAACCCAATCTGATGATATGTTCTTAGCTTGTGACAGATGATTTGTAAATTGGCACTTCCGAAAAAAAATTTGGTGAAAAATCCAAAATCCAGTTGACTGGCCGTCGCTTTGCGTACAGTTTCCCCGAGGGATGCCAGTTGTAACAGAGTTGAAAGTGGGTCACGCCTGGAGGAGCTAGGCTGTCAGTATTGTTAATTGGACTTTATTGGTATTCTTCTGGGGAGCTCTTTCCCCCTCGACTGCCCGCTCCTGCGACGTGGCGATGCATGGCGAGGAGTGGTCCCGAGCGCAAAAATGCATACGCTGCTGATAATATTTTATGTGCATTGTCTACAATTTATGAAATTCCAAGTTCTTTTCAAGACATTAAAAATAGTAACGACAGAGTACATTGGAAACAGGCTGTTAAAGACGACATAAATTCACTTTTAATTAATAAAACTTAGACTTTAGTAACTAGACTTCAAAATAAAAATATTGTTGATTGCAAATGGGTATTTACAATAAAGAATGACGAATTTGGTAATCCAATTAGATACAAAGCGCGACTTGTTACTCGCGGTTATACTCAAAAATACTTAATCGATTATAACGAAACTTTTGCCCCAGTAGCTTATAGAATTTCAAGTTTTAGATTTATTGTAACTTTTGCAAATCAATTTAATTTGTTAATTCATCACATGGATGTGAAAACTGCTTTTCTTAATGGCAAATTAAATGAAGAAATTTGTATGAAAGTGCCAGAAAGTGTTCAATGTGAAAGCAATCAAGTATGTAAATTAAATAAAGCTTTTAATGGTTTAAAACAAGCAGCAAGATGTTGGTTTCAAACTTTTGAAAAAACTTTGATTGAAAAAGGGTTTTAAAATTCGTTAGTCGATTGTTGTATTTATATTTTAGATTGAGGTGATATACAACAAAATATTTCTGCTGTTCTTTATGTTGATGATTTAGTTATAGTAACTGCTAGTGATACTACAATGAACAATTTTAAAAATTATTTAATGAATCAATTTAGTATGACAGATCTGAAAGAAATAAAAATGTTCCTTGGAATTGAAGTAGAAAGAAATAATAATAAATTAACTTCAGATCAAAGTTCATATATTAAAACAGTTTTAAATAAATTTAACATGAGTGATTGTAATTCTGTAAAATCACCTTTACCAACTAAACTTGATTAAGAAGCTCTTAATTCTGATGAAACGTATGATGTGGAAATTTAATTGGTTGTCTGGTTTACATAATGATTTGTACCCGACCAAACTTGAGTACAGCAGTAAATGTTTTTAATAGATATTGTAATACAAATAATGAAGAACTATGGTCAAATTTGAGGAGTACTAAGATATTTGAAAGCTTCAATTGATTTAAAGTTAACTTTTAAAAGAAGTGAATTTAGTCATATTTTGTCTGATTATGTTGATGCAGATTGGGGCGGTTCAGTTGGAACAGATAGAAAAAGTACAACTGGTTATTTGTTTAAATTGTATGAAAAATGTACAATATGTTAAAATACTAAGAAACAAGCATCTGTTGCAGCTTCTTCAACTAAAGCAGAGTACATGGCTCTGTTCGAGGCTGTAAGCGAAGCTATTTGGCTTAAGTCATTAGCTAGTAGTATTAATATTGAGATTGAAAAGCCAATCATACTTTATGAAGATTATAACGGCCGTATTAGTATTGCAAATAATCCAACTAGTTATCGAAAATCAAAACATATTGATATAAAATATAATTTTTCCAGAGAGCAAGTTAAGAAAAATGTAATAAAATTAAAATATATTCCTACAGGAAATCAACTAGCAGATGCCTTAACCAAGCCATTACCTGTAGTAAAGTTTCTCGAATTCAGAACTGAGATGGGCTTGGAGTAAACGAAACTTGTGTATTTAGAATTTAAGATAATTATGTAAATGTGTAATAAGCGTGAGTGAAATGGTCTGATTAGGTTTTCTGGGTTTTTTCTAATCCATGCAACAAATGTTGGACCATTTGTAGTTTCCCAGTAACTGAGAGCATAAAGAAGGAAATCACATAGGGTTTAATCCAGATCTAAATTATAGTTTATTAAAATTAATATTGTTGATTAGAATTTAGTGGATATATCTGTGTGTGTATTCTTAAGCATGTAATATAATATACTAGAAAATTAGAAATGTATGTACTTAAGTGTGTGTTTTATTCATAGTAAAATCATTACTATAATTTTGAGTTTAGGAGATTTATTTTGAGGGGGCGTGTTGAAATATTCTAGTTATAAAACTAAATCTCAGACCGTACTCGAGAGCTTAAGAAAGATCCATTCATGCGTTTTTATATTTTATGACTAGCTGGAGTTGCGGCGCGGGGTGCCGCGACACGTAGCACAACGCGAACTTCTTGAAGGGCCTTGCCATCTGGAGTCTGTCTATCGGACTAGAATAGGACCATTGTTTTTATGCAGTTTTACTGCATCGCTATGCACCGCCGATACGCGCTAGGCGTTTAGTCTGCGACTGAGTCTCATAGAGTCTAGATATGTTCCATACTCGTTCTATGCACTACTCAGAATAAAAGTCTAATAGAAAAGAATATTCTGAGTTTAATATAAATTATTTAACCCATTTCCAATAAAATGTAACAATGCATAAGAAATTGTAAGAAAAAGTAAAACTGTAATAAAACGTAAAAAGGTCTGAAATCCAACAAAAACGTACAAAATGGTATGATTTGTTACGTTTTCTTATATTTTATTACACTTTATTACATTCTTTATTTTCACTACGGTATACTTGGACACTCGAATATTTGCTGTTGTGATAAAATAAAAAACCTAACCTCAAAAACTAAACTGGATTCGCATTGTAAACACCATTACTAATAATATACTAATGATTTTGATAACATTTTAACAAAAATCTCAAAGATGATTTGAAAGACTGCTCTCGAGTCCCATAAGAGCAATTTTTTCAGTATTGTCCAACTTTACCGAAAACGCGATTACCATAAAGTAGTAGTTGGAAACGTTTGATTACAATTTCCAACTACTGGGGCTAAGACCGCGTCCAAGATCACGATGGCTCGAGGGTAAAACGATTGCTTCATAATCTTGAGGTTCTGGGTTCAAATCTCCACAAATCCAGATTTTTTTTCAATGCAATGTTTATGTAAAATAAATTCTCGATGCAATTTACAAATACAGGACCACGTCCGCAAAGGTGACTTCACTAAAGGTGAAACCATCCTCATTGACCTCGACCAGGATGCCACTCAGATCAACCTCGCGCTCGGCATCAGATATGGATACCCCAGTGAAATGCATGTTTAATTCATCCGTGGTGAAGCCATGTAAATCCTCTTTAGCCTTTGAAATAAGGCCAAGACTCCGTAATTCATTCCAGATGTTTTTATTGTTCTATAGTGCGTCGAAAACTTGATTTTGAATAAATTCTTCTCGCGCTTGATTAGTTCGTTGTTCAGCCTCAGCGACGAGAGATTGGTATTCCGTCCACTAATCGTCACGTCGTCTAGTGCCTCGTTGGGCTTATTTGGGTCGTCTTCGTAAAGCTTCTCTTCGGCTGTATAAATGTCTCAGTTCAGCATCGACCCACGGAGGGTGTCCTTTCCGTCTCGGTTTGAATTGCTTGAGCGGAGCAAGTTGGTCAATGACAGCCATGATGTTATGGCTAAGATGTTCTAGCCGGGTGTCAACTCCGCTGTCAGAAACATTCACCGACAACCAGTCACAAGCAGCCAGGAGGGATAAGAGCTCTTCTGATTTTATTGATTTAAAGTCACTGTTTGTAAAGTTGTTGAGAGCAGGGGGCTCTGCCGTCTGAATATAAATCTTAAAATCAACAATGTTATGGCTACTCTGAAAAGTCGCTAGTGAATTACTCGCATTCAGCATTACGCTGTCGTCGTCAGTCATGATTACGTCGATCCATGTGTGGGAGTCCCCGAAGTGGTGAGTCGCGCCGTGATCTACTAATTTTAGGTTCAATTCGCAGGCAAGGTCCTTAAGGAATTCCGCTTCACGCGAGGCTGGTAGCATGTTCGCATTTAAATCGCCCATAACTAACCTATAATCGTAACCCACGGAGAATCTGCGCAAGTCATTTGCCAGCTCTGAATTGTCAGTAAAAGGGACACCAATAAGTATCGAGTAGGGGTAAAATAATTATTTATTTTTATGAGAATTTACGATATGTCATATGACAATCATACGATTCTCATATGAGGATGCGGTCGAAAGTATCATATAATTATCATATGATTGCTCATATGAGAATCATATGAACCCTTATATGATTATCATATGATTGTTTGTTGACTTTGAGCGCATCGATGACACTTTTTACACAGTAATGGCACTCGAATAATACAAAGTCAGTTAGTACAAAATGCTGTACATACTGTCATGTATGAGAGCATGCATGTGTAGGGTTAGGTTTTCATTATTAATGCGCACCTTAAAAATCATCTTTTCCGTTCAAAAAACATTGTAGATAAATCTATAGGGTATGTATATATCTTCCTATATTATATAGATGCATGTGCAAATTTATGTCAATAACCCCTCCGCGCCTCTCCGCACCCCCTCCGCAGCCCCTCCGCCAAATTTACGTTATTTTTGAAGCTCTTTTCCCCTCCGTCCCCTCCGCCCCCAGCCGCGCCCCTCCGATGGCACCTCCGCACCCCCTCCGCAAGCCCCTCTGCATCCCCTCCGTTCGATCCTCTTAAATCCATTTTATTAATATTAAAATGATTATTATAAAACTTAGCCAAAAAGATTTCAAAAGTTCCATTTTTTTAATAATGGTATAATGATGTGTTATAATCAAATTAAGAAGATCGAGAAAATTTCCTTTATTGGAAAAATGGTATAACGATGGGTTAAAGTTTAAATTTAGAAAATGATAACGACATATTTCCATACCACCCAAGAGGTACTGTCAGAAGGAGATTATAATATGGATATACAATGTGTTTCAGGCGCGTTGATTTTTTTTTTTTTCTTAAATTATTATTAAAAAAAAAGTGAGCCGTCACGGGACGCCTGGCAGATGTGAAACATTGAAATTGATGGTTATTGAAAGAAGTTATCACGAGGATCCGAGCGACACGTGCCGATAATAGAAGAATTCTGCAGTTCTGTGCGCCTTGCATCGACGGGGGTTTATATAAAGTAAAGTACATAAATATTTTTCATTTGTAACATAGTGTTACGAGTGAAGAGACCGAGATCCTCTGGCTTGCAAGGCAGACGCTTTATCGTCGCTCCACGGCCGCCACCACATTGCACTCTTCTACTCGCCCTCTTATAGTAATTAGACACCCGTGACGTGTATCTACACGTTACAATAGAAGCTGAGTTTTATGAAGGTATGTAATGGAAAGGATGATGTATTGAAGGAAGTGTAACATGAAACCAAGTATTAATATTATATTCTATAGCGAACGCCGTATACTGTAGCACTCACCGATACGCATATGCATACATACTCTCCCTCTCTCTCTCTCTCTCTCTCTCTCTCTCTCTCTCTCTCTC